>JBBMHQ010084908.1:0-11240 GCA_037834295.1 Postelsia palmaeformis | reverse complement strand
GTTTTATCTTTGCGATTTCTCGTACACCCCCATCCCTAGAGTCTACATTCTAGGCCGCATTCTCAAGAAACCATCCCTTGACGAGCCCCCCCTCGCTACCCCCCCTGTACCTAGCGGTGCTGGGGCGCCTCGACACACGCCGAAGCCAGAAGCGGAGCTTGACCGAGAAGATCGTTTCCTCTCGATGAACAAGCAGAAACACGGCTGTGCTGCACCAGTCCTTGACTTTTACCGTGAACGACGAGTACCGAGTCGTCTCAACATCATGCGCTTCCACCAGATCTCCTTCTTCCAAATCCAGCAGGGAAGATTTCTGTAAAGCGTGAGTAGAAGAGGCCCGACGGCAGATAGTAAGTATGATTGGCTTTTATCCCCGTTCTACATCCCTCGCGTAGCTTGCGACCCTGCAATCTGTGGAGATCTGCGTATTCTTTATTATACTGAAGTAGTGTATTCACTTTCTTCCCTTTTGATCGTGTTTTTTGTTTCGATTTCGATTTCGATTTTTCGACGTTCGAGGTGCTTTTCCGTTCTGTCTTTTTGTTGTGGGTATTGTGCAGTCTTCTCGATTTCTGTGGCGGCTTGTACAGCGTACTGCATGTATCTGATACGCACGTGCGCGGACTTCACTTTTTACTTTTGTCTGAGGTGTAGGTGTGCTTCAGTTAACATGAGTATTATTCTTCCACTCCAGAGTTATAGGAGCCTGCATTGTATTGTGGCGATGAGTTAATGTGAGGACAACAACAACAATATCAACAACAAAGAACAATTGAAAGTCGGGTGCACGTGCCGTACGCTCACGGTCGCAACGCTCATGGTTCCGGGGTGTACATATCGCGCGCGTTCCGGATTTTTGTGTGAACAAGTGTCATTGCTAAGTGAGTGTTGCGCAGACGTACGTAACTTATTATGAAAACCACATGGCGGGGGGTGGTCCACTGCTATTTATAGGGCAGTCATGGGATCGCGAACAACCACATCAAACAATTTAACCGCGGCTCTCGGGTAGCACAAGTCGCCGGTCACTAGTGGCCAATTATCTATGGCGCCTTCTTTTCTGGCCTACACGACGCCATTTTGCGACCCCAAGATAATTCCAACGAGCCATATATTTCTCGAAATCTTACATCGCTAAAGCAAGGGCGCTCGACGATTTACAGCTGTGTTAGTCGTCCACCCAAAAAATAAACGCAAACTACATTCAAAACCCCTCCACCATCCTCCCCACCCCATGAACTTCACCAGACAACATCCTTTGTGGAGAAGCCGGATAGTGCTAGGGCAGATCGTCATCCCACGACGAAGGGCTCCGCCGCTGCTCCCTTCCCCAGCCCATCCACTGTCGCATAGGTTTTCGCTTCCAATTTCGCTCCCGCATTCGCTTTCGCTCCCGCTTTCGCCTTCACTTCTGCTTATGCTCCCGCTTTTGTTTTCGCTCCCGCTCCCGCTTTCGCTTCCGCTTTTGCGTCCACTTTCGTTTCCGCTTCCACTTTCGCTTTTGCTTTCGCTTTCGTTTCCACGTTTGCTTTCGCTTCCGCTCTCTCTGTCGCTTTCGCTTTTGCTTTCGCCCCGACTTGCGCTTCCGCTTCCGCTGCTGCCGCTTTCGCTTCTTGTGCTACCGCTGCAGCTTTCACCTCCATCTACCGTCCCGCTTCCGCCCCCGTTGACGCCACCGTTGCCACTGATGCTGCCGCCGCCGAGGGCAGGTGGGACAACGCGGGCATTCAAGGCCTTCCTCCGCAAAACGAAACCCTGCAGGCGCTTGATCCCTGAGCTTCCACTGACGCGGTTGACGGCCACGTCATATTCTTTAGCTCCATAGCGGACCCTGATCTGAAAAGGTTGAAAGCGAGCGACGCCTTAGAATAGGTTGTGTTACCCCCCTCGCGTAAACAAGGGCGCGGCGAAAAGGGAGCAAAAGGAGACAACAAAAACAGCCGACAACCCACCTTCTTCGGAGGCAGCTGGCCAAAAGACCCACGCTACGGCCAGGGCAGTAATAAGGGGCTGCTGCTTTTAAGCCCAAACACATTCGTTTTCCCCCTGACAGGACCCCTCAATCATTGCGACTGAAGAGCTATCCCAACCTCTCTGGGATCGATGCATATTGTTACTATACGCGTCGATTATTGATGGATTCGCGGATTCATTGGATAGCACATTCGCCTATCGCATTGGGCCGTTCATATGATCGATGCATGGTTCATGGTTGTCGATTCCCTGACTCAATATACTTATTGTTGACGGACGTTTTCCGGTATACGAAGTAGCCTATGCGCTTTCCTCTACATCATCGATCTTAGCTTACAATGCTACCCGAACTCGGTCGTTGGGTGAAGATCAGAGCCCCTGGAGTGAACAGGACCCTCGAAGAAACAGGGTGCGAACTCTACCCCAGCAAGCATCTAAATGAAAGCGCTGCTGTCGCCACTAACGGATGGGGGTTACCTTGCGTCCGCGCCAGGACTATCCGAAAATAACTGTGAAACCGTGGGTATTGCTACATTATAGGCCAGGTACATCATGTACATTGGCACGCGGAAAGAGCGCAATGGAGTGTTTTGCCCCCCATGACGACGTACCTCCACGATCACAGAGGAGAGCTCCTCGAGAACCACGTTATCCTATGCTCGTCTTGGGCGTTGCGGTAGGTGCCCCTTCTTTGAGGTAATGGGCCCCTGCTCAAGCCCTGCTGCGCAAGCTTTACTGGCTGTCGCAGGGAAGTTGCACGTCGACTCGAGCGAAACAAAGTGTAGACCGAGAAGCACCTCGACTTTATCGGTGTGGTCGCGTCGTACACTCATGTCAGTACCACCCATCGCATCAGCAGATCGATGTGGTGGACAAAACATCACAGAGGGCAATCACTTCGCGCCCGATCCGGATGCTACGTCATCGAGTTGCTCTGTCTTGTAGCATGTTGTACCTTGCCAGCTAAGAGAATAATTCTTGTTATACCAATAGTTCTTGTTGTCTACAGCGTCACTGAAACTCGTGCTGGTCACCTTAGTCTCAGCTAAGTGACATCATCCATCTGGCGGCTATGCAGATGACCGCAAACACACCCAGGAGCGCCATAGAAAGCAGATTCCCTGGTGTAGCCGACCAACGTAGCAACTGCACCACACTAGAGCTACATGAGGTGGAGGTTTTATTACAAATATAGACTCCCCTTGCACCCACCTTGATGTTGAGGCCAGGACCCTCGTGACTAGCCGAAGTTGAATCTCCTCTTCCACCTCCTCCGGTGCTACCCGCTCCACGGTCGCCTTCACTGCTCCCTTCTAGCACCCACTCCTGTAAAAGCGCCAGGTGTGTTCCAAACGACAGAGGCATGGGCTCAACACAATTCACATTGGTGAACTACCAGAAGTGGAACCCAGAAGCTGGGGCAAGGTGCCGTCTATTTCGATGCTTGGCGGGCATGCGGGATGGGGTATTATATTTCGTTGATTCGAAGTACATGCTTGATAACGAAATACCTTAAAAGCCAGGCATGCCCCCGAGATCGTTATCTCCGCTCTTGAGGGAAAATTGTACAGCGCATCGCCCTTCGGAGGACCGGCGTGGCTTTCAGGCGCCCTCGGGGGGTTATCTCCATGTATGCACGTGCGGAAACAAGTGTTGACTCGCATACAAAGTCTAACGGAGGGGTGTAAAACAAGCAAACAAAGCGAGATACAAACGAATCGTTTCAAAATCGATCCATTCAACTATTAGTATCTGAACTGACGCCAATCAACTGATGTATCGCAACGAATGAAAATTACCAACCAACCCCATTCCTAGTACTGTCCCGCACGTACATATAACGTACAGGAAACCTAATCTAGAACAAAACCATCAGTAACTTCAAATCGGTTAAAAAAATACTGAACAAATGTTCTCGTAAATTCATATCCACCAAGTTCGAAGTAGGCAAGCAACTACTCTTCTCTCTCCTGGGTTGTATGCCGGTGAGTGACCACGACTAACCTGTATCCTGCTCTTGAGGGTGAGGTTGCTCGTCACGTTTCCGCTGCGAATCTCCTCACCCGTCATGGGAGAACTATGCGGTCTTCCACCGCTGGTGCAAGCCGACAACCACTCCAGGATAGCATGACGCTCATAGCTACAGCAATCGACAAATTCAATGAAGAGGCGAGAGTGTGTGCAGCGTTTCACGTCATGGTTAAAGGCAGGCATTCCTTGAAGAAGAGTGAAGGGCATAGAGGAGGGCAGCGATTATTTTGGGGCCATCTTGGCCCCCTTCCCCGTGAACACAGCTGTATTGCTCAAGTGTGAAAAACGATAAGGTTCTGGTTCTAACAGCATACTACATTGACTCTACCTTGACTTTTTTCAACAATGGACCCGCACTCACTTGGGTTCTGCCAGGCTCAAGTCTGACTAACCGCACCAGCATCAACCTAAAATTGAACTGTTGTACGGTAATTAGACACTGTCTACAGGCCGGTACAACATCCCACCATCCTGTTGCGTGAAGGGTTTCTCGCCATGGGCTTAACGCGTCCGATCAATTTTCTCTTCAAAGGTTTGCCTTGAGGTTTGATGGGCCAAGCATTGTCAAGCGATCTTCTGAACGGCAAACTTTTTCTCCGGTGTACGAGAGAACCCGCTGCATTCCGTGCTACATACTGGTCACTCGGTTCGTCGCGTTGGGGTAACGCCGGCCCTTTCCCTCCCGGCCGGGCAACGCTGTGACTTGATATACCACCTCTAAAAATAGAACCGAAGTACAATCGCTTTGAACCGCGCGAACGAACCACGTTGCCTTTTCGTTCATCGATTTTCAGTTATATGGTCCGTCGTCAGAGCGTTATGCACCAGTTAAGGGCTATGCTCAAATTCTTCCCATGGTACAGGCCCTCGGTTCGAGCCCCGGTGAAAACACTTTTGGGAGGTTTTTTGTCTCGGGCACCACCGAGCGGAAAGAGGCGGACAATGTATACATATGGCGTAAGTATCACTATCCGACACGAGTTTGTAAGTGATAGACTTTTTGACGCCATCGCGCAATGAAAATCAATGGTGTCTACCCACCTGAGTAAGATGGGGGGGGGGCTGCTCAGACACCC
Source organism: Postelsia palmaeformis (assembly GCA_037834295.1). NCBI lineage: Eukaryota > Phaeophyceae > Laminariales > Laminariaceae > Postelsia > Postelsia palmaeformis. The sequence goes on along the minus strand of JBBMHQ010084908.1, from coordinate 6,159 downwards.
CGGGTTACGACTAAAAGGAAAATATTACCAGAGATCGGGAATCAATATGATAATAATCTGTAGGTTGTTGTTGTAGAGAGAGTCAGGTGTTATGGTTAATATTCTTCGGCTGGGTACGTATCAGTAGCGCGTAGCTCAATTCAACAACAGCAGCGGGCAATATTTGGTTGATCGCGCTCGTGGGAGTACCATGTGGACACCGCACGGAACAGTGCTGGCAGAATGGTAGAAGGCGCGAAGAGGCAGGGGCCGTGGCTTGCACCTGGACCACGGTCGCTCGCTGAGCCAGGTGTTCGTGACTTATTATTCATCTTTAGGCGGCGAACAGTGAAATATGAAAACTAAAAAGCAACATCGGAGGCAATAATTACTCGCAGTAGAGCCAAGGGCGAGAAACGAAGAAACTGCATCTACATGAGATAAAAACACACACATCGTCGACTACCAATAATCCCTGACATTTGGCGACATACCTGGTACTTGAATGTTTGATGACCCATTCCTGAAGGAGAACGGGGAGACGCTTCGACCCAATTGGTTCTGGCTGGCTGAAGTAGCTGCAAAACACTATCAATAGGTGCATATTAATGGTCTCCTACTTTAGCTAGATTATTTCCCACATTAATAAGCCTGTACCTGGTATAGTTATACTTGAAGTATATCATCTAGCGAGAACAGACAATTCATTCAATACTTCAACCCTTGCCATATTCGGTAAACAGAGCACGTACACGACAAGATCCACCGGCATTACAACTCTTCACCTGTGGCCATCGACTGCCACCGCAGGATCCACCATCAAGCCCTGCCAGAACAAAGCACGGGGGGGAACAGGGAGTGAATTAGTGAGACCGTTCGGAGGAGCGGTCGCTGTCGTGCCATTGGTGGAGTGATCACGAAGCTATGGCGGACGGGGGGCATTATCGGATCTTTGGTGTCAGGCGCGCGACGCCACCAAGCGAAAAGCGTATTTCTACTCCAAGACAAGACCGCAGAACAAGGCTGTCATATGTGCCCCATGCAGCGCATATCACTAGAGGCGGCGAGATACCTACTACAGCTTCTCCGCCTGCTTTGTGTCTCTGTTCTCCGGCCCAACAGCTACCCACACGGAACAGCACCAGTAAAGTACAAATGAAGCCTCCGGGGCAATGATACTGGGGTTGGTGCGCATCATCGGCTGTAGCAACTTTTGTACAATATGGCCCCATGTCAAACGTGCCCTACTACAGCGAAAAACAATGATTTCTCGTGGTTGCAGAGGAGACGTACTGCAGTGCATTTGGTGGCGTCGACCCCACAACGTCTAATAACCATATCTCAACAATTGAGGAGGCCCACATGTATTCAATGACCAAACCGCTTGGAGAGGGAATTTTACATCGCTGGGAAGCTGACGACTACCGTCCAAGACATGCGGTCCGTGGCAGCAATTAACCTGCCGAAGTCATGCTCTTGTACAAGTATCCGATACGTTGTTTTGTTGGAGCTCTTTCGAAAAATTAGCGTGCTACCGACGAGCAGAGTCAATGGCCTACCTACCTAACCCCATACCAAGGCAAAGCAGGCAGTGGGTGCGTCTCAAGGTGCCATGCATGCCATTGGAGTTCGCTTATCTCTTCAAGGTCGTATGTGTGCTACTTTGTATTTCCACACGTATGCGACACGAACACAAACAGCTGCTGATGTTTTGTCTCTAACCTGGGTGATTGGGCAAAGGAACTGCCGTGGGGCCCAATGAGAAATATCACTGGCAAGATTTCCTCCGTCTGAATCTTTCTCTTTTTCAAGCAGGATATCCATGAACTCGTTGCGGTAGCGATGGTAGACCTGACGCACGCGGGAACGTCGCGTGCAGCGGTGTTAGCCCCCCCCGTGACAGGGTCTAAATTCCGCGAAACATGTGTTATCACCACATACGCTTTCGCCGGAAGGCTTGAGTCATGTTGACCTACGTAGTGCTCCCGGAAGGAGGGAGATATGCGGTGAAGAACGACTTTTTTTTGCATCATGGTAAGAAAAAAGACACATTGGCATTCCCCAGCTGACGACGAACCACAGAAAGTCGAACAACGATACAACCCATGGAGCAACATGTCTGGAAACTATGGGTCCAGCGTCGATCAATCAGACGGTGCGGTGAAACATCATGTGTCATTTGTTCAACCCTTCTACGGTCACCGCGGTCTACCGTAGGCGCTCGCGCCAGCCCCGCCCCATACCACCTGTGCACGGGAAAGTAACGTCCCGACTGTAAGCAAGGACATGCGGCAAGGCTTGATGTGTTTTCGTTCAAAGGCATGGCAGGCACTCGACCAATAACCATCAACGCACCCCACAAGCAAAAATTAAATGCCATGTGTGCGCGTCTTGTGGATCATACAAGCAAACCAGAGTGTCGACAAGCAAACCGCGACGTGGGGAGTTCTGGAAATCGCTTAGTGGGCGGCTTTCTCTTTCGCCCCCGCCCCCCGCCGACCCCCTCCCCCCCCCCCGATATTACCGTTTTCAACATACACGATCCCCCTCTGGATGTTCTCTTACCTTCGCAATCAGTATCGCGTCATCCTTGCTTTCTTGAGAGTTTGGGTTGTAGTTCTCCAGTACCAGTTCTTCGAGAACCATCTACAGCCGAGCATATCAACACAGCGGTATATGGATCAGAGCGTAAGTATCGACGTAGATAGTTATGCTCTACAGAAACGCCGCAAATTAGAAACATTTTTTTTTAAATGAGCCGCCAAGCATTAATCGAAGCTTTAGCTCTGCTAGTGGCATGCTGGGGGCGGGAAGTACACAGTTGTTGTGTTTCGGGGGAGACAAAGCACAACTCGGCAATGCAGTGGGCCCGTTCGGGCAGCGATCAGAGACACGCATAGAACACCGCCATTTTCGAACGGAACGTCAGACGCTCATGTTGCTGGAGGGTATTCCAGATAGTCCCACTCAAAGAAAAGCGTATTTCAGAGTCTGTTTTCTCTTCTGCATTATTTTGAAGGCCTCAAGAGTGAAATGGCACGAGGGATATACCGTCAGGCACCTCCTGGTGGCGGCGCCAAACTGTACACTCTCTGCAGCAAATATCTCGTGCGTTGGGTCAATTCTCCTGCGTAAAACGCGTCGAAGGGTAACAAATGCTGTCGCTTCAGAGACGCCCCCAGATTAAAACAGTCTACGTGTGTCGGGGTTCAGGGGAAGTTGGTGCGGCGCAAGATCTCGTTGAGGGTAGGAGGAGGATCCAGTTTAATAGCGCCAGCCGCCAAGAGCTGGGAGTGGCAGTCCGTCAAGCGTTCTAACTGCAAATTTATCTCACATAGAAGAATGCCTCTAAAAGCGTGGGTGTATGCGATCGTTGACAGCTTATATTTACCTCTGAGTATGCGACTGATCTCTGAAACACGGACTTAGGCGGTTCCCAGCTGCCGAAGCGTTGGTCGAGCATGGTCGCCACTTCTCGCAGTTGTGGCAGGCAGGCATGGCCAAGGAGGGCATCCTTTAAAGTCTCCTTCCTGTCTTCTTCCCAGTAGCCCTCCTGTTCGTGCACAGAATAATACCACATCGCGCCACATTGAGGCACGCACACGGGGAGGGATACATCGATTGGGAATGGCTTGATTCAAGTAGATGTGGGACTCCAGAATTTCGGGGAGGTCACGGGTGGGTAGCGTGGCGAGGCCCGAGAAAAGCGAGGCTTGTGGTCCACGGGAGAGACGGGGAAAGTGGTCCGATTTTCGCTGAGGTCAGATAGGAAATAAGGACATTTGCAATCGTGCTGCGGCAGGCAGCTGCTCTCCGGAACCCCCGCGGACTCCTCTTTAGCGGTTGCTACGACAAACGATGCAAATATCGCTTGACCACCAAGTCGTGTTCAACTCAGGCGATCACACCTCGATCACAACTGCTTCGGAGGAAGACAGTGATCACAGAACCAAATATGGTGTGAACATAGGAGGATACCCGGTTATGCGATCCATCGTGTGTTCTGGTTAATATGCCTCCCCGTGATAATCATTTCTGGCAGTAGACAATGGTAGTTCCCATGATATTTTTTCATAGAGACGGCCAAGAACGTACGAACCCCCCTCGTACGTCCCAGGGCGCTGATGTTTCCGACAACTTAGCGACATTGGAGTGTTGTTCAAATCCTGAACAATTAAATGGATCCAACAACCTACAAGAAGCATTTCGCACCACAATAAGACGAAAAACACTGAGCTTCGGCAGATGTGCTAAACGACAAGTACCCTTTCGCGGCACGCGACCAGGCTGTAGGCCCTCACATGGCAAAAATACGTCCATCACACGGCGATGCCCACACCAGATCACGATGACCGCGGTACCTCCGGTCACCCGTTTTTTTTCACGACGGACACATCCCCTCCGACCACGACCTATCCTTGCTCGGCTTAACGTCACCATTTTTCTCAACAACGCTCGGACGAACCTGCCGATGAACCTCGCACTAGAAATGAAGCGTTATGAGTAAGTCATCAAGGTCTATACTCAGCCAAGGTTACTGGAGGAAAACCCACGTTTTCGTGTTGATTTGATACCCACACTCGAACTTGTAGCCATCTTGAACGTTTTTTTGCTGAGTTGACGCACACTCTTTAAATTTTGCGGACAACGGCTACGGGTACGGCTGTCGTGGTTACCTCTCGGTCGTCCTCATTTTCTCCCCAATCTTCGCCTTCGTCGTCGCTCGTCAGGTGGAACACATCCGTACGGGAGCTCTCGCCGCTCAAGTTTGACGGGGGTGTGGACCACTCGAAGTCCAGCTGGGGACGTGGAAGAAGGACAAGCACGGGAGGATTACCATGGATGCATCCAACACAAACTGTATGCATCGTGCTGACGGCTAGCTCATGGTTTATCGTACACATCTAACACCATAGGCTCGGCGCGACTTTAAATTCTACCAGGTGCAATATGGCTCAGTGTTGTAGTTTAATGTTATCGAATTTTGTTTATCTTCCGTTCTATCATAGTGTCCGAACTTGCGTCTATTTCTCGCTTCAACGTCGCGAAACCGTACCTTCCGCACGGCGCCGATAAAAAATACCTAGTAGCTATTAAGGGGTGAAGGGAAGCGACGTCTCAGTGGCCACCTCGTCAGCAGCGAGCGCGCAGAGAATGGCCTGGCAAAACGCGCTGAATTTTCAGCGCGTGGTGTTCGGATAGCTTACTTGAGCTCTACCCTGGAACCCCGTTTTCTTCGCAAACAAAAAGTTCGGAGCACCACCACTTTTTCTCGCAATACGCTCATACTGGTGACCTACACAGGAGTTGTGAGACGACTCCCGCAATAACTTGTCGCTCAACATGTAGCTCTCCTACGGTGCGCTGAACCAAACTACACCGCTGTAGCAGGGGCGAGTTTTGGCGCACTGAGACCGCAGCCCAGGGTCGTGACACCAATATTCGACGTGTTAAAGCTGCATGACCCAGAGGCGACCGTACACCTGGTATTGCAGAAAACACCATTCTATGTGCCACCATAACTTTCCAGGGGACGTCCGGAAGCTTTTCCACCATGTGGTTCAACCCTGCGTTGGCGTATGGACAAGTTGATGCTGTTGTGACTTGTTTTAGCCGGTAGGTTCAGGATACTTGGAACGAGACGCACCAACCCGCGACCCGTGAAATAAAACTGGCTCCCAGATATTTACGCAGTGGTTACAGCCACTGTATTTGGTGCTGTTTATTGGCTTCAAGTTGAATTACGCCGTCTGAGACCAGACAAACACTGCCTGGTGTCATATTGTACGGTTCAGCCCTCAGATCAACGGCATGAACACCGCTCCTAGCAAATTCATTCTCGTGCGGAGTGGCTGATGACCGTATTTTACGATTCAGCGATATTATCACGGTATATTTGCCGGTTGGCAGTGGCTCAATACATCGCACTGTGGTGTGCCGTGTTGCGACCATCTCCACCCAACGGCACACGGAATACATCTAGTCTGAAACTGTCCAACTAAGACCTTGATGACGATAGTGAAAGACTTTGCAAAGTTTCCCCCAAGCGGTCGGGATCAGGCGGACCTAGTCTGCCGCGAAATTTGCACGGTCGCGACCATTTTCGAGTACCGACCAGCGGCGGAATCTTTGCCATGGCCACTCGCAGAGGGGTCGGGATTTCTGTTACCGGGCGTTCGA
>JBBMHQ010084897.1:0-11240 GCA_037834295.1 Postelsia palmaeformis | reverse complement strand
AGGCAGGCAGGCAGGCAGGCAGGCAGGCAGGCAGGCAGGCAGGCAGGCAGGCAGGCAGGCAGGCAGGCAGGTAGGCACGCACGCACGCAGTTGGTGAAAAAATCGAACAAAGGAACAAAGGAAATACTAATGTATAATGATGTACTAATGAATGCCACGATACTCGCACGTAGGGGCAATATTGTTTTGGCGTAAGCATGGTCTGACTGTCTGACCGATTAGGGTTCTGGACCGAGGAAGCAGCCAGCATCGTTTGGCTTTACAAGAGCTTTTGATACAAAGCGAGGGCATGGGACAGCTAATCGGGTCAAGCGTATACCTTTTCTTCAAGCCGTTTGAAGGCGTTTTCGCTTGATGTATGGAGCTCCTCAGGTTGGGAGCGTGAGGCAACAATGTAACATGGTGCACCCTTACCTTGTGCTACTGTAGCATGTCGCGAATTAATTAACTAAGGGGCCCTTAAACCCGTATCCCCGTACCAGGTATGCCATACCACCGGAATTCCACGCGATTCGTCCCCTAAACTGTGGGTGCACAAAATCCTAGAGGGGTAAACTAGTTCAACCGAACGGGTCCAGCGGTAGCAGTCAAAACGCACAGATGGGAGTTGCAACTTTTCCATCAGTACTTTCAGCCGAGACGGAGTGGCGAGAGGATGCCGACAGTAGCCGAACACAGCGCCAATAGAATTAGCATCACGTGATGACTTTGTTTTCGTATCACACGTAGTGCAATGCCAGCAATACCATTAATACTAGGTACCACGTATACACACTATAAATAGCACAATCGGAAGTTAACAGACCTCAAATATCCTACTGTACTGTAGTAGTCACATCCTCCCAAGGGCGAAAAATAAGGAGAAACATGCAAATAGGTCCATTTGCATGCTCCAAAGCCCAATACGACCCCCCTCGTCCCTCTACCCGCCCGTTCCACCGGCCAGCTGCTTGCTCTGTGCCGTGCACGCTACAGGCGGAGTAGTCTTGGGGGCAGCAGGGGGAAAAAACACAATCGGCGATACTCGTACGTGGCGAAACACTGACTGCTGTTGCTGCAGGAATTCACACACACACCCCGGTGGGTTGGTAGGTGGTCCGCGTGCCTACTAAGATCAAAATCGTGGGTTCGAGTCTCACCGAGCGCATACTCGTAGATATTTTTTCTTGAGTAAATACGGGTTAGCGGAAAGCGCGAGAGCGTGAGTTAGCAACCTTCGATGGAAATCGACGAGCAGTGTGAATGCTGAACACTATTCGCAGAAAAAAAAGAGGCACGTACGAAGGGGGAGAAGGGACGACACCTGTTACCACGGATTGTCTAAAAGTTTGCTGAGGGTAAAACCTCCAACGAGTTAAGCTGGAAAGGAAAAGTGTTGAACACAATAAAATTGAAGCAAAATATACTGTAGGATCAATAGTACTATAGTTAGTACTCACAAACAACCTACCGGTATCCCCTACAACAAGTGCGCCTTCTGTGCGATCAATTTGGGTGAACTAACTACTTGATGCTTGAGTTCGAAAATCGGTGCACTGTAAATAGTAGTACGATGTACGGAGGCCCCTACTTATTGGCCCCACAGGAAACCACAAACGCGTGTATCTCGGGAACTATTGCGTCAACCCCGTATCTGGTCTGTTTGCTCCACGCGGTTGATCATGTAGGCTTGTTCCTCGATGCCATGATTGTTTTTTTCCAGAAAATAATTGAGAACGCTTGAAATCTCCGAGTTTTGAGTTTTTGTGGGTGCATTATTAGGAGGGTTCCGCACCGGTAAATTTACTTAAAGAGCTGAGCTGGAGGGTGAAGGCGACAATAACCTCAACCTACATAAATCAACGGGTTAAGCTCACCGGTGTTTCCCCCCCTTCAGTCTCACGTATGACCGGAAGCATCGTCGGAAGGAGACTCCCCTGACCTTCGGCAGGTAGTCGTTTCCGTTGAGGATGACGAGGACCATCAGGTCGGCGCGAACGAACTCCGACTGGCCAGGAAACAGCTTTTCCAAGGAGCGCACCACCTCCCAGATGGACGCCAGTCGCGCCGCGCCTCTATCTCCAGGGGAAAATATGAACATGTTCTTGACCTGCTATGGGAAATCGGCGAGAAGAGGGAATGCTGAACGAACCCTATAATATGCGCGATAGAGATGGAGGCAAGCGCCGGCGGGGAGGAGGCGAGACACCCGTGATACACACCTTCTGCTACAGTAGTACAGTATCCCACAGGACTATTGAGGGTAAAACCTCCGTCAGGTTGAGCGTTCCGCGCGGAGGCGGAGAGTGGTAGAGCGGCAGACTCCAACCGAACAAAAAAAAATAAATGTGACTTTAAACCCTTTAGAATTTGACCTGGACCCACATTTTGACGGAAAAATTACTTGGGATTAGTGTGGGATGCGTTTTGCCGTAGTAACCGGGTTGACCACTATATATCTACACCCATGTGTTGGGACAAACCAATTGGAAAGGTTGTTGGCGACGTTTCGCAGCACCAATAGTTGAAGGATTAACAAAACCACGAACTCGTACACCGCCACATATAATCGAGACCCTTTCTTCCACAACCAAATACCAACCATTACCCTACCCAGACATCTGGCGCACGAAACGCTCCGTGCGCACCTGAGGGAGCGCCAGCCCCTGCAGCACGAGGTCTGCATCGCCCCCGACGATGACAGCGCTCTCCTCCGTCCCATCGGAGCACATGTGCTTGATCCAATCTATGCACTTCAGCTCCCCCTCCCCCGGCACGCTCGCTCCAGATACGTAGAACCTAACTCCGCGGTAGCTGAAGAGAAGAGCGCGATATACGAGAGAAAGAGGATGAAAAAAATTTCAACCCTTTTTGAAAACCACAAAAATAATCCCACACTAATTCCGAGTATTTTGTCCCGAAAGTGGAGGGTGTAGTTGTTCTAAAGGGGCGAACACAACACACAGTTAGCAACGTTGAATCTATCCTTACTGCTGTAAGTGCAACGGCGGTTCCTGGTGTTCCGCATTTTCCGCACGCAATTGGTAGGATAGGTATCTGGGCGAAGTGTTTCCGTTGGGGTTTCCTCCAACTTAATGAGGCATTTACTCCGGTAGAGTAAATAGTGGAGATTAACGCCGACAGAGTAGAGTAAATAGTGGAGATCAACGCCGACAGAGCAAACAGTCCAAGTGGGCGTACATCGATATTTTTTCAGTCGGTGTCTTCACTGGGGGCATCGAATGTTTTGATAATAGCAGCACCTACCTCCGTGCAGCACGTCTGCGTGCACCATCCAAAAAATATTGCAGGCATCTCTATATGTATAAGTATCACACAGCAGTGCTCCACAGCAACACCTATTCATGATATCAACACCTGGTCTCTCGGCTGCTCATTTCTAGATGATCAAACAAATACTTGAAGGCAATCGTTGCAAGGGTGAACAATTCATCACCAATGATGATAAGATGGCAGAGGGCATGGCGGCGCAGCCGTGCTCACCATGGTTTTTGGCTTTCTTGAAAGGCGTAGTACTCCATGGCAGATGCCACCTTTTCCATGAACTCCGTGCCGGGAGAAAGGTGGAGAGAGCTCATGCTGTACTGGGCATTCCGCTTGATGTTCTCTCGACGACTGCGCTGGACGATCAACTTTGCTAACGGCGCGCTGAGTGCGGTTGGGAGCGAGAGACAGGAAAGACGCCGAATGGTCAAGCGATCAACCGCTGTCTTTTGTTCGTAGTTGTGGACGTGCTCGTTCACTACAAAGGGTTTACCTGGCATACATTTTTTGCGTAATTCTACGTTTCTACCCTCCTGGTTTGGAGTCAATCCATGAATTGTTTATTGCATTGAAATAAAAGTGCAATACGAGGGGGCACACGTTCTGTTCACGACTGCCGGGGTTTGGGTTATTGATAGTGCAGGCCACCAGCGTTGCTTGCTTCGCTCGTATAATCTATATGGTAGGTTCGAATATCCGAATGGACGCGTTTTCCTCATTCTTTATTGGCCCCACCTCCTATTCCTCCTATTCCGATTTCTATGCTCGACTTCTTGGATGTTACAGCACTTAGTAGTCAGCTTACAAAAAAAAGATAAGGGCGTACAGAGTAACCGTGTCAACTACGGGATTTTTGTCCAGTTGGGGTCGATCGATGTTTCGCGGTCTGAGCATGATACGAAGAGATGTACACACATTGAATACCCACACGTACAGAGAGCGGTAAACTCCAGAGTTGGATGGTGTCAGGCAGCAACACTACCGACCACGACCGGCCACGAAACTGCCGCGCGTACTGCTGTAACTCATCTACTTCTTTTACTATCGGGTCCGGACAGCTCACTCGTTCATGGCATGCCGAAATCTCGTATGGATACATACTTCGATACCAGCGGTTGACCCTCTGATACTGCAAATGCGACAGACAGCGTCGTACAGCCTTTACAGCTCTATAGTACTGCAGGCATTCTTACCTGCCATCAAAGGCGAACACTACGCTCTGTCGAGGGGCACAGCGTCTGAGCGTGTGGTTCACGTCCCGAAAAATGCGGCGCATGGCGTGATTCTCATCGCGCGCCTTCCTCAACGCCACGTGGAGGACCTGTCGCCAACCAGACCGACGCAATTCGTATGAGCGGCTCGGCAATAAGCAAAAACCAACAGAAGGGCGGGTTGAACGGGTTTTGGTTACCAAAAATGTCTTCCGTCTCCTTTCTCAAACACCTGCTTCATGGATACGACTTCTTTACCCTCATATCAAGGACTGCGGCTGGCATCACGGATTTTCGTGCCGTGATAGGCTCGCCGATACGATTGCGCTCCAAAAATGAAACACCTGGAGCACCTTGAACCATCGGGGTCAACTGCCGGCAGTCCTACTAAATCAGGCCATCTTGGACGGCCAGTACAGTTTTCGGTGGGTATATAGCTTCCCCATCGTGAGTACAGTACGAGTGTACGGGTACATGTATGATACCTTAACCAGATATGTATGACACCTTGATCAGCTGCATGTATACATGGACTACGAGTACTCTCTCAAAGGTTTCGTCGTCTCCACCATTAACAAGCGATCGACCGACCGACCGACCGACCGCCAACGCAAAAAAGTTGACAACAGTGGCAAACGCGCTACTGCATGAGTTTCTTGCCACAGCTCGTATGTGTTATATCTATATATTCATACCTCATGCTCTCGGGCCTCGGATGTATGTATACATCAGACGTATTCACTGTTCAATGGTATAGTGTTTCGAGTGTCCAACACGTTGTTTTATCCCCCCTTCTGGCATGGTATGATACAATACGATGATACTCGCACCCACTCATGCACTCCGGGGCTTTATTCATTCTGCCGAAGGGGAGAGGGCACTGGCCGAGGGGAATAGGCACGATCCTGAATCCTAACTCCTCACCTGGTTCATGTCGATGCAGACGTGGTCGTAAAGCTCCTGCTGCTTGGGAAAGGCGTCTATCACTGCCGTCGGAAACGCTCCGGAAAACCACTTGTGGAACCCCGCGATGCCAGCCTTCGCTCCCACCACCTACTCGCAATATAAAGGAACATGCAGCAAAAGGGCAATGCATAGAGCACAAGCATACTGCCGCACATCAGTACAGCATACAGCAGCACCGTAGTGACGGTTTGAGCGTTACGAGTTGAATACCACCTATTCGTGCCTGGTCGCCATAGGAGCGTTCAGCACCTACTTAATAGACGTACCTGGTACGGCATAAGTACCACTACTGTACAGCAGTGGGTGCTCGTACGCGGCAGCAGTAGCAAAGCGGCAGCGTGTGTGTGACGCCTGTGACAGTTGTGGCTGTTGCTACATTAACTCTCAAATCAAGGAGTAACTCTTAAATCAAGGAGTAACTCTCAAATCAAGGAGTAACTCTCAAATCAAGGAGTCTGTGATCACACGAAAGAAAAGTGCTGGAGCCCTACTCTGTAGGAATATTCGGCAAATCATAGAAATCGAAAATTCGGCTGGGGGAGCACGAGGTTTCAAACCTTATAATACACGAGACGTGGAACGCGCCCAAATGAAATTACATCAGTGTGCAAACTGAAATAACATGGCCGGCGGTATCCACTCAATTACAGCATAGCGTCCCCTGCGTTCCCTCTCCTAATGAACTCGTGGCTACTCGTACAGCGGTTGTTGTTTGAGGTGCTGCCTGAACCGTACGAAACGCACGGTAGCCGTGAACACAGCGAGGAACACGCATGCGGTGACGTAAATAACAGGTACATCCGGCCTCGCGAAACAATCAGAAATCATCTCGCAGGGTGAGGTCAACCTGTCTCTTCCCCGCTCGCCGACGCTCTGCCTTCCTCCTCCTTCGTCGACGAACCCGGCCTCCTGCCGGTGCAGTTAGACTCTGCCGTAGTTTGGCCTGTGGTGGTGCTCGCCTCCGCGCACGAACATCCCGATTGAGCATTGCTACTTCGCCGCTGCTGCCCATAGACGCGCGCATCAGAGGTGTCCGTACTTGACACACCACGTACGACCACGCAGCAGCGAAAAGGTGTCACTCCTTGAGGGCGAGTCCGGCCGTACAACCACCAGAAAGACCCACCCCACTCGCTATAAGCGAGATAGGGCATGCCTCGCAGCATGCAGCATGCCTTGCCCAGGCGAACGGACGACAACAGTCTCACGTACGTACTCGTGGAAAACCAAATAATGATAGGAAAAGCAGGAGCATTTTACAGCTTCTGGACAGGCTCTAACCACGTAACGGAAGAAACCAGTGCCAGGTACGAGATAAACTCGGTGCGCAGTCGGGGCTCCATCCTGTACAATAGGGCCAGGCCAAACATGACACGGCCTCAGTGTCGCTGTGCGCTGTGGCGATCTTCCTCTTATCCAGGTGACTAACCACGAAGCCCAAAGACCTCTCGACATTCCTTCCCCACCACTTGCTTTGCAACCAGCCACACGAGAGGTACAACAGCTTTACCTGACACAGCAGCATGACAAGCCAAGTGAGGCGACATCTTGGCCCTGGCATTCGCCCTCCGTGTCTGTGCCGCAACGAATGTGTACGTAGCAGCAGTGCGTCGTCATCGGGAAAGGAGGTTTCCATAAACATTTTATGCCAACAGCAACAGGGGATAGGGAATATTTTTTACTTTTTACCCGGCCGATCTTTTTGTGGTATCTTTTGGGTGTCTTAGTTCACAACAGCAGTATCTGTGATGCCTAGAAATATCTACGTATACTCTGAGATAAGCCTCTGTCTTTGGACTGGTGCGACTGGCGACTCGCTCTCTCATAGAGCATGACCGAGAGCGTTGAAACGGGTGATATACCGCCGAGGATTACAGCCGATGTCTCCGCCGAAGCTCAGGATCGGCCACGCGAAAATGAGGGGGAGAAGCAGCTACTGGAGAAACAGGTACTGCACTGCTGCTGTTGGTGGAAGTACGTACTGCTGTGATATTTCAATCATCAATGTAGGCAACAGGCCGACATGGACGCACCTGATCGATGCCGTATACTGAGAGGACATATGCGCGATAAAAGTAAAGGCACATACGGGGGGGAAAGGGACGACAACCTGTGACCACGGCTTGTCCAGAAGATCGCTGAGGGCAAAACCTCCGACGATTTAATGAGTGGGGAAGTGAAAGCGATGATACGAGTAAAAAATGGAAAAGTAAGATGATGTGAATAATGAGGCAACAGGGGGTTCTGCTCGGTATGGTGTCACCTCATGTAATGCTCGCACTTCCCTCTTCGCACCGGTACGCAGTCAACCGATGAGGCCGCTGTGCACTCATCTCCTCTGAAGGAAAGCGAAGAAGAGCGAGCAGATACAGGGAATGGTGAAGATGGTGGCGTCAAAGAGGGAAGAGTTAAGCACCTCGACGTGTCCGAAGCGAAGGAGTCCAAGGTCAAAGCTGGTGAGAAGATCAAGCTCTCGCGTCGACGGCGCCGTTGTCCGGTTGTGGATGTCGACAGATATACTAGCGGCGGGACTGCGGAGACGAAAGAGGGGAGAGCTGGAAAGCGGAGGTAAGGTCCCCCGTATATACAGCCCTCTTGAGCCGCTCGCTGTACCGAATAGCGATATACAGCCCTCTTGTTGGCTGTGCCTCCGAACTTTTCCAGTACTCGTACAGCGTTCCTTGTATACAATGGCCTGTTTTTGTCTCGTATGGTCCTCTCGTCGTTGTTATCATGGACTTATTTATGTACCGCAACGTTTACCAGAAAGCGTACACTAACACTCAAATATACTATCCTATTACCACTGTTTGTTGTGCGTCTGCATCTCACCATTAGGTCTAGAGCTCTGCCTCGCGAAATCTGAACTTCAGACGTCCGGTGTACTACTGTAGTGCAAGCAAATTAGCAAGCATATTGCCAAGCAGATCTAAACACGCTCCCTTGTTTCGGTGACGCCAATCGGTCGCAGAACACTTGCGCAAGCGATAATGCAAGAAGACATTACGGGTTTGATACAACTTCTGCGAGGAGGTTCAAGCGTTTCGGAGACCGATTCCCACGGCTGGAATCCCTTGCACTGGTCCTCCTCACGAGGAAACGCCACAATGACCCACATCATACTGCAAGAGATCAAGCCGACGGAGGAAACAGGTGAGGCTCTCGTGTTGATACTGTATTGCGTACAGTGGTTTCCGGCGAAATAATGAGGATGTTTATACCTAGAATATGGGCATACTTAGTACACATACAGGGATATATTTGCTGGCGTCACGGTGGCATCTCAAACAATAGTAAAAGTAAAAAAATCAACGCCCTACCGCGAAGACTCGAATCCTGGCCGCTTGCGCTCCCCCTGACAGACACCGCCCCTTCGGGTTTTCCCCTTCCATGTCTTGAACCAATAAAAGGAAACATGCTGGTACCCTTTGTCACGCAAACGCGTGAAATACAACACATACGTATGTATGACAGGTTCTGACGATGGTACGGATGAGGGAGCCCCAAACCGCCTCGACTATCTGAACGCGACAGAAGGGCTGAGCGGGTGGACACCCTTACACCTTGCCGCAATCGGGGGGCACGTCGACGTTGTTTACCTCCTGATGGAAGCTGGTTGCGACTCTCGAGTTCAGGACAGGGTGGGTCGTTACATGCAAAAATACAACCAGAAATGATGAGAGCTCGTGCGTGTAGCGGAAACAAATGGAAATAAACAGAGCCCCTACACTACGATAATCAGCTTGTTACCTTGCCAGCGTTCAGCCAACCCCACGAGCAAGTATAAAGAAACAGCGCTATGGGTCGGTCAGTACAAGACCATTGGAGTGCATCTAGCGATATTTTCCCTCCGGGAGTTGGGCGTAACGTGTCCGAACACGCGTGCAAGAACTATTGGAAAGACGAAATCGACGTTTGCGACCGCCATCGTTGCGAAAACATTCGAATCACCTGGTAACCCTTTTCGACGTGCTTTCTTCCACAAACCGCAGGTGGGGGATCGACCCATCAACTGCATCAAGCGCGCAACAAAGCGACAAGGGGGACTTGAGACGCGACTGCGTAACGCTTTGCTTGACTTGTCAGACACGGAGATCAGCGATGACGAAGACGAAGGTTTCTTTCCAGGAGGAGATCGCAAGAAGCAGCCGGCGCCTCGCACAAGACAATCGAATAGAGAACGACGTAAGAAACACTAGGTTATCAGCCACCTCTGCGGGGGCCATCGAATAACTACTGTACAAGGATTCGAATTTCATCGGTGCGTAGTAATTCAGCCCCATCATCTGAGCCGAGTCTTCTCAAGGACCGTAACGGTCAAACGTGTGCAAACATCTTGTCCTCTACCGCAGAAACAGTCGAATGTGCGCAAATCTGTAAGTGCTTTCTCGCCACCGATTGTCCCTCCTACCGGCTCAAAACTGAGGAAGCTCTTGCCAATGATCGACTAACGACATAGACGGCGTGAAACCACCAGAGCTCGCCGGCTCCTCGCCTTCCCATCAAATCAAAACTGCCGCGACGCAAAAACAGGAGGATATATACATATGCATACGAGACTCCGATTTAGTCGAACCTAAATGCATGTTAAAAGACGAGTGGTCGAACAACCCGCTGCTGCAGGCCTTCAAGGCGGTGCAATGCGCCCCAGTACTCAAGAAGGAAACCCCCTATAAACGCGAGAACGCTGCCATACAAATGGGTGGCGTTCTGGTGTATGGTCACCGACAAAATATTGAACCTCCTCTCCGGAGATTTTTCCAACAACTATCGCTCTTGGGAGCTAGAACCCGCGTGAGCGCCCGCACTGTCGGCTGCGGCGAGCCCGCTATTTCGATTGTCGGGGGCCCCCTCGTCTACTTTCGGCGACCCCGATCGACGAACCGTTGCGACAACTACCGTAATGTCGTCCACTTTGCCCCCCCGAAAATCGGTAATATCCTCCTCAGCTATGACCGACTCGTTTTCGTCCCGAATTTTCGTCGCCTCTCCGTTGTCGCCTTGAACGCTCCTCACCCCGGCGCGCACAGCTCGTTCTAAAGGCAGCCCCCACTGCGTTGGATTCCAACTCCACCCCTGCCCGTCCCCCGCCACTGCAGATCTGTTTTTCACGCCTCGCATTGGTACAACTCCCGCCGCTACAGCTTCCTCTTCCCAGGGAGTCAAGCGCTCCTTGTCGAGCGAGAGCTCTTGCGCCCAGCGCGCTAGGACGCCAGCCAAGTCGAGCAGCTTCTCAGGGAGCGGCGGTGGCGCTACCTCCAGATCGCGCTTGGATACCTCTGAGATGCACCGTATGATGTCAGCCTCATACAAATTGTCGAGCAGACCATCCGTAGCTAGCACCACCACGTCTCCCTCCCTGGAAACATTGAAACGGAGGCGCGCTGTGAGGGGCACAACAGACCTCCATCTCGGATTCTTTACCTGCTACGTCTGGGAAGATATCAAGAGCCGTCAGCACGGCTTACTCGGTTCAAGAGTAGAACACTAAACCACAGTGATTTGGCAGGCAAACAATATGGTGGATGAGAGTACTCATGGGCTCATCTACTCGCTTCGTTTTTTTCTGAATGCTAACGGCAAACAGCGCGATGCTACGGTCTATAGCCGCATTCTCCTCTGGATCTACAGTAGCGTGCCCTACAAGTGCGCAGGAACTCGGTCTACAAGAGCCGCGAAATGGCGTGGTGTGTAAGATGTGACAGTGTTTCCCAGGGTACCGTTTTTTTTTTTGGCGGTCACCGACAGCTGGTTGTCTAGTTAGATCATTTGTGCGAGGTAAAGAACCTTTACTCCGCA
>JBBMHQ010084886.1:0-11241 GCA_037834295.1 Postelsia palmaeformis | reverse complement strand
CGAGGGGACACCTCCTATTCAGTACACCCCCCCCCCCCCCCTCCCCCCCTCCCCCCGCCATATTCGGGTGTCGCTCTTTATCAGGTTCGCGTCCGGTTCAAAAACATGGTGATTTCGCTTCGTGTCACACGCCGATTTGAACTTATCGCCTGCTTGGTGTTCGTCGCGCTGGAGGCTGTGAGATCGAGACTGGATGTGATCGACCTGCCGATCGGATTTTCCCCCGCGGGAATAACGCGCGGCGACGACGAGTGGACGGCCTACGTGGGATCTCTCGCCGGTGACGACTTCTAGAAGCCAGAATGAGCGGGCCCGTTGATGTAGAGGCAGTGCGTGCTTTTGATGAGGCTCCTAACCTGAGAGGGTTCACACCTGACCACTGCAACCGACCTGGACTGAACAAATGTACCAATCCACAGTCCCATGGCAAGTATATATGTTTTCACGTCCACGTTAAGCTCGTAGACACTACTACTCCCGTTAGCCCGTTAGGTAACTATCCCCCGACCATCGAGGAAGGTTTGAACTATGCAATGCGAAGCCTGCCGCTGTAAGGCTCGCAGACGTCTCGCGTCGGAGGGAACAGAGTAAAATCGATCTCATTCATGGATGTGGTCGAATGACTATAAACTCTCTCATCCCTACACTACCACCACGGAGCATATGTTATGTTTCAACCGTCCAGAAAGACATTGCTAGCACCAAGCGCGAAGCGCTGTAGAATGCTCGGCGAGTCGTATAAAAGGTATGCTGCATCCTACTAAAACCCACTTGTGAGGCGAAGTCGCATATTGATGACAGCGCCAATACGTTGCGTAGGGTGGATGGGGTTGATATGTCTCCTGCAAGGTCCGGACGTTGACGCCAATGATTTCGCCGCACCTCCGATGGGCATATGTATTCTTCCCATAACGTGTAATAAGGAAATGTGGTTGTTTCCAAAGAAAGCGACTGCGGTTCATCAGTTTGGTGGGGACGTTCACTGGGAATGTCGACTAGAACATATTCTACATATATATGGTGCGTAGCACATTTTGAATGTTGTGTGGGCGCTTCACAAGGCAAGTCCATCACTACACGAGATATATGAATGTAACTGTGAAGCCGGACGCCATCGCAACTTCAGACAACCTCCTGCATTTCCCGAGAGTGGCGTATGCGATCAAACCAAACAATCAATGTATATTTCGCGCAAGCTTGCTACTCGCCGTTAACGCTAACCTGCACTTTTTGTGACCTACATGCAACAGATGGGTCGATCTGGAAGGGCGATCTCTTTACGGGCGTTGGAGAAATAGTGGTGACGGGAGAAGGTATCACCTCTTTTGGCTTGGACTACGACCCTCGCTCGGGTTATCTCTTCGTTGCCGGCGGCACGTCAGGTAAACTGCAGTCACTCAACTGTTGCACGAAACACGGACCGCTTTGTATCTATACATGACACGTTGTGTTCGAATCGACAACCGTGCGGATGCCATCATTAACGAGCGGATGTTTAACGACCTAAACTTTGTTTCTCGGATGTGGAAAATTATTTTCAATCGAAAACGAGGTTTGCAGTAGGTGAGTTCGGTATTTGGTGGGCGTGTTTTAGTAGGACGGGGAACCATATAAGACTGGGCCTACGGAACGCACATATATATAAATATGTCGTTATTTTTACTAACAACACTTGTTCCTATATACTATCGTCCTCAGTAACAGAACTCGATGGTATACAGCAACGAGAAATTCCGAGGATGACGGATAGTCCCCACGTTGACAAACCAATAGACCCCTGGCCTTCATGTGGCAGGGGGCGTCTGACGCGTGCCACGATAGAGGTGGCACTTGTTTGTTCATGCTTTCGGAACGATCAAGCTCCTTGATACAAAATTGTCGGAAATTTGTTACAGAAGACGAGCTTATCAGAATGGTATCTATGAGCCGTCTGGGGGATGCATGTGCATCATCGCTACTGCTGTAGGTGTCCGTCCCCGCGTCCGTGTGTTGTAAAAAGTGAGTACCAACGACTCAACGGGTAAGGTGGATCGTCACTGAACCACGTCCAGCGGGAAGGTCTCATATACTGGGTATTTGTTTGTAGGTGAGCTCGCGCAAGTCTCCCACGCTACCCGGGAGAGAGGAGTCTCCCGGGTGGCTGTCTTCACCTCTCAGGGGTAAGGTCGGGCAAACGTGCCAAAGCGGCAGTGGTAAGAGCAGCCTGCCATGCCGCTACAACGCGAGCAACAGGCTAAAATGATACACGGCACGAAAACTAAACGTGGAAGTGTGGTGAAGTTAGGCGTTATTTTTACCAATTTGCCGGAGGACTTGAACACATATCGTGGTGCCACAGTGATGCACGCACGGTACAGTAACTCTTCCACTCTGAGCTCTTTCACATACATTGTTCATGGCCCATGTAGTAGCTGCCACTTATCTTGGTGATCACTTCTCTTGGCAGTCTACACAGGGTTCGTTGGGTGTCTCCGCGGTGTTGCGTTAGATGTATGGCGTGCAGCGTCGCCGTCGGGGTGGCCTTGCAGACCCTCAGTTAAATAGATGCCCCTCTACATATTTGCAGTGTCGCCTGTCAGCCGCGTGTGATGCGCGGGGCAGGAATCATTAGGTGGTGGGCCACGTTGGCGCAGGCTGCAGTGAAGCAGCACCTGCGTGCTTGTAGCATACGCAACATGAACGCTCTATCGCCCTGATGAACGAAACCTGCAGCTCTTACCAACCATACTGGTTTCCCCATCCACCCATCCACCCATCCACCCACAACACTTACATAGCATGGCTCCAACCAAATACCCTGTGTAGAGACTGAACTGTTTGTCTGCTGCACGCGCACCAGGTGCTCGGATCTATAACGATAAGTTCCGTGTCGTTGCCGAATACGACTTTGCCGACGTTAGCGGGAGCTCCTTCGTGAACGATGTCATTGTCACCCAGACGTCGGCGTACTTCACGGATTCATTTCAAGCCACACTCTACGCGGTGAGGATAGAGGATCCGGCGGCCGGCTGTTTCAGGCCAGGGCACACATTTGCAAGCTTATTAAGGCAGTGACCGCCAACAGAAACGATTGGCCTTCTATTCCCGATACATGAAGCTATTGTTGGCTGTGGTTGGATGAAGTGACCATATCGTGACAAATATTCTGTGTTTATAATGACGGTAGACGCAGGTGGTAGGCATATCATGCACATGCACTAGTGTCGTCAAAAGAGCGTTCTGCGAGTCGATGTGTGTGTAAGGAGATCCCTGTGCCATAAGTATAAGCCGTATCACACGCACCGTCGTGTGCACAAGAACGGATAATGCATAGGCTACTCCACCAATATCCCACTCCAGAAGGGCGCGTCCCGGGTAATGATCTCTAACCCACGGACGCTTCCCACGCTGTGAACTCCAGGTTGAGCTCAATGCGGACGACGGGAGCTTAGCCAACGGTCCCCACCTTTCGGGGCACACGATTGAGCTTGGCCCCGCGTTCGCCGTCGTGAAAGGAGAATTTAACGCCAACGGTATTGAGGTGATCACCGAACAGTCACACCGACATACCTACGACTGCGCGGTTCACAAGCAACAAATACATGCAAATTTTCAAGTCTAAAACGCCGCGTACTTGCTTACCAAATACCACATATTTACTATGGCCGCGTCATATTTGGTTTAGTCCACATCGTTGTGCCTGGAGTCGTGCCATATTGCAGAGGTTGTATCTCTCCGCGAAAGCTCGGCCAAAGACGAATTACAGTCGGATAATTTCTGCGCCGAGTCATGCAGCAGACAACGCTATTCGTATCCTGGTTTAACAACGTCTTCGTCTCCCGAAGATATGCCCCGAGTACCGGAGGGCGGCTGAAACAGATATACGACCAGCGAGTATCGAAAGAACGAACCTTGTGTTAGGGAGGTTCCTTTCGATAGACGGAGATCACTCTGGGCCATTTATATTGAAGTCAAAACTAACGAGTCGCCTCTCGCACCGTGACAGCAAAACATATCCGTTTTAGATCGTGTTACATATAGCACGCAGCGTGGATAGTGCATATGCTGGACAAAACCGCACCACGTCAAACTCGATCACAATTGACAGATGCCGCGAACGGCAAAATACTGTTGAGTTCATTGTCAGGGCAGGTTTGGGCTGACGGAGTCCTGCTGAACCCCCTTACCCCCCCCCCCTCTCCCCCCTACAACCTGCACTTGGTCGTGCTTGAGCCTCTCCGCTATGGCGGAGTTCTTTCGTTTCCAGCTAGATCGGAAAGCTTTTAGGTTTTCCGAAAGTAGATTCATGTGGTCTGACACTGTTCTGCGTTCAGCCTATCTGCTCACCATGGCAAATTTTCCTTGTGTTCTTTCCTAGGCCAATGACGATGGCAGTACGCTTATCGTGGCGAATACGCACGCTGGAAAACTGTTCACCGTCGACCCCGTCACGGGTGACGCAACTGCCATTGATCTCGGAGGCGCCGTGGTCACGGCAGACGGATTGGTGAGACCCTCGCTGGGGGGGATCCCTTTACGCCCCGCAGTCCTCCCAAGCACCCTCAAAGATGGAATTGTTCGATTATCATCAAGAGCGCTTAAGGCATCGGCCGCACGTACGGTGGCAGCGCGAACCGCCAGCGTACGGAAACTGATGCTTGGCTAGGTTGGGGCCCGGTGCATGGGCTCAGTGCGACACGCGCGAAGCTCAACCTCTCATCCATTGTAGAATGCTGCATGCTCACATACATATTGACTCAATCGAATTTTCTCCTACAGCATGTGACCCACTTGGGTCAGACAGGAATCAAGATTGTGCGCAAGGTGTGCTTCGAATTGACTTTGAGCTGACATGTTTGCTGCGACGGATCGTCTTGGGGGGGTGGAGCATAATAACACTGACACTTAGCATGATCGCTGCTTCAATCGCGAATTGTGATCTCAAATACGACGAAATGGTTTTGCTCCGGACAATCTTCCGAGTGCCAGACATGCGAACGGGGAACAGGCCACATTGTCGGAGAGTAATGTTCTTGTGCTGGAGCGGTTTCCGCGCTCCTATCTTTGCCCCGTTGAGACCTCACAAACACATATTCTGGTTGCCTGCGCCCCCAACATATTTCGGGTATAAATACGAACGATGATAGTTTTGCTGCTCCCCGTCTCCCGCCTTCGACGTTACAACTATCTGTGCTTGGAACTGTGACTAATAGGTGCTTCGCCAAAACACGCTGTGGTTGGTCGAGAACGGTAGCGGGGGAGGAGCACCACAGATCAAGGAGGTGAAAATACTTTTCTGGTACAATTTTGTCGGGGACGCCAGGGTTCACAAAGGGAAATATAAGGACCAGAGTAGGAACACCACACGATGAATATTTACTGGTTTTGTTTTGCGGGATCCGTCTTTTTTGAAGCCCCTCTCTCAATCCTGGCGATGATACTGCCGTTTCAGAAGATCCGATTGATGGGAAAACGTGAGTGACACAGTACAGTGCGGAACATCTGTTTTCCTAAGGATAAGAGAGACGAAAAGTGGCACCGCTATTTCCGTCTGAACTAAACACTCGGGAGAGGTGAGACTAACGTTTGTGTATAAGTGCGCAAATACCAACGACCAAGCCTGGGTCAGTATTCGTACTGAGCCTCTTGGAGCTTTTTGTATGCGACAAGCAGAGTACGCTTCCCGGCCGTCAATTCACGACAAGACGCTTATTGCTTTTTCGCAGAAGCGGCCAAAATATAGTGGAAACCTCAGCGACGACCGAGGTAGTCTGGGTATTGCCGTATATTTCCCGCCGTTCGAGTATTGCTACTTGTAGGGGTGGAGCTTCGATAAGTTGAGCGTATCACAGTAGGAGTTTAATGTATCACCCGGAGCATTGCTTCGAAGGCGCATGTTCTCGCAACTCGACTAGCAATGGCACGCGCTGAAGTATGTCGTCCAAAACCTAATACAGCAGCTGACGCATCACACTACAGTTATCGGCATACTAATGATTGATACTTTGAGAAGCTCAACCGGTAAGGAAAATCATAGCCCGAACTTGCAGCAACTACCGTGGGGTGATAGTTAGATAATGATTGCTTCTACGCCGGAAACGTAACGCCTGTGAGGCAGGTGTCGCTCTCGCCGGATCTGAGCTGTGGGGCTGTAGCACCCCGTGTGTTGACAAACGAGCTGTTCGACAGCCCCACCACCGCAACGAGAAAGGGGCACTCTTTTTACGTCGTCAACGCCAAGTTAGGGGTACCGGCGGAGAACCGGTCGACGACTGCCTACGAGATTGTTCGTGTGGACCGAGACAGCGGGGAGTTCGCTTGCTCAGACGAATAAACGACGCCAGGGTTGTTGAAGATCGGGAAATGGCCCGAGAACAATCAATTTTGTTTGTACGTGGAGGAGATCCAATCCACTACTGCGTGGTACGAGATTGTGCGTGTGGGTCGGGAAAGCGGCGAATATGTCTCCCCAGACAGATACATGTATGGTTGGATTTAAAAAATGGGTGACCGGACCCATGATAATTCCGTGTTTTTATGTAGAGGAGGAACGGTCTGGACACTGATGCATCTGAAACTGCCCATGCGGACCATAACAGCGGAGAGCATTTTTTTCAGCCGAATGAAAAGGGGGAGGCATACTTGAGGTCGAGGATTTAACCGAGGATAATCCGCTTTGTTGCGTAAGATTGAGCTGTCTTCGCATGGTCTATGTCTATCTGCCTGGGCGCCTTCAACACGGACAAAAGCGGCTACGCGCATCCTAGGGTGGATCAACGCGGCAATATTTTATCCTTTCGAGTTGATGGGTTGAACCGAGGAAGGGCTAAATAAGTGAAATTATTAGCCTGTTTTGAAATGAGTATGTTGCCTCCCTTTCCGCCGTTAAGGGTACAGGTTGAAATATCACGTATCTCGGATATGTCGGGAAAACGGCAGACAAATCCGGATTGATCACAGGTAGCACATTTCGAAGTAGGTATTATGTATGGAATTCGGGTTTGACGTCAAAGGTAGGTATACCGACACGGGCAACGTCATATCACCAAGGTCAGGGAAAGGTTGTGGGCAATCGCAGAGAGAGCGGCTACCATTTAGGAGGCAGTAGTCGCAGCTGGCGGACGCATCGTCCGGCATAGACAGCCAGCAGCGACAGCGCGGCAAAGCTGCTTTGCTGCAGGTGTGCGGAAGGCCCGCAACTGTAACAGGTGTACTTCCGCCTAATGCACATCATGCTGCACGACGTACAGAAGGCGGCTGGCTGTGAAAGTGTTCCAGGCTTTGTTTTTCGTCGTCAGGCTCGTGCGTCGTCGATACCTAAGTGTGTTGTTTGTCACTTTCGACTATCGAAATATTGCTGTGCCGTGAGTAGACGACAACACATAAACAACGTCGAACGTACGTATGAAATTTATGCTCGAGCAGCGCCGAGTTGTTTTTCTTTGTTCTCAGCACCACTAGTCCAAGCCCTGGAAAACACCGCCGAGGTCTTCACCGAGGGGTTGATTCGGGCCATGTCGAAGAGTGGACACTGCTGCAATTGCTTTGAACGCGGGAGACTCTACTATACGACTGTTTGGTACGGTAGAGGTTCATCACAACCGACAGGTGTACCCAGAGTTACCGTTGTTGCAGTTGAAATATACACACCGCATTATGAACAACGGAGTAGCCCGAAAAGCCTCGTTTAGTCCTTGGGAGTCTTAGAGGTATGTCGACAATTCGTGGAACTGAGTCGATGTACGAGGCCATCAAAGACAAGAGGAACTGGAGAGTATCACACCGCTAGAGTTTACTCTTTTCACTCACAACTGAGCTTGTCACTGTTAATCGTGCGGATGTGTTGTTGGCCAAGCAAGCGCCCTTTTCAGTGAATATGAAGTATCAGCTTACACACCGTCAGCCCTGCTCGAGTTCGTGAAACGACGGCTTCGGGTTAATCCTCTAACGACCTTCATCGGCCCACCATGTGAAAAGTGAACTGACGCGTTTGTATCAAGTGTGGGATCACCGCCGAAACAACGAGCATCTTTATCTTACGCGCACAACCACCTGCCCGGTCGGGCAGGGCAACAGTTTCTTGCCGTCTCCATGCATTGTCTGGTTTGACTGCTGCCGGTTGAGGTTATGTTCGGAAAAAAATATGTCATTGGATGAGGTGGCAGCGATAATGAGACATGACGGGAACTAACGAGCGAAACTGGTGTTTTGATAACAGCGCCATCGACGAGGGATCAGGTGGCAAAATGAACCACGCAATACGGAGAAGCGATCCTGGCACACACGTGGTCACGAAAGTTGCGACCTTACAGCCAGGATGCGCCAAACGTGATCGACAGGCGTCACACGTAAGGCTTGTTTCTCCCTAGTGGTGGGAGAAAGCTCGCACCCCGAGGATGTACATGACCACCTTGAATGAATCTGTAAGGGACGTTTCCTGCATACATACCACTGGTTCTTGAATGTCTATCCGGAGCGATACGTGATGACTGCTTCCATATTGCCAGTCGGCGTCGTCAAATCGCGTGCAAGGGCCTCGAACGCCCAAGGCGGGGCCGAATAAACACGCTAATGATATGGCCCTAAGGCACACGAACCTCAATGTCAGTGCCATGACATTGCTAAAAGTCCGATACAATGACAATGAACGGGGCGGGATTAATCGTCATGAAGATACAGCAGCCAAGAAGTCGTACCGAAACCAAACACACTATTCACCCCCCCCCTCCCTTGACGATATACAGTCGTATGCCTACGGCCATGCATGATAGCGAGTACACTCCCCCCACCCCCCCGCCCTGGTTCATGCGTGATAGCGTGACCACACGGGCATAAACATACACACGCAAAGCCGCAATTGGTTCGTGTTCGAGGTAAAAATATACAGCGTTCTCCTCT
This sequence comes from Postelsia palmaeformis, assembly GCA_037834295.1. Classification (NCBI taxonomy): domain Eukaryota; class Phaeophyceae; order Laminariales; family Laminariaceae; genus Postelsia; species Postelsia palmaeformis. The sequence continues at coordinate 2,364 of JBBMHQ010084886.1, read as the reverse complement.
TGGGTTGGGAAGAGAAGCCACCTGCTACAATGGAAATAGGTAACGACATAGGTACCAGTATTTTTTGTTTTGCCAACATGTTCACGACTGAATGGGGCTTCTCAGTTGTGAAACTGCCCCATAAGGCATGCTTTATGGTTCGCTTTCACTTTATGCTTGAACATAAACCTAGACCATCGGGCGGCCCATCGGCTCGAGCGTACACGGTTTCGCAAATTCGTTTTCGGGCTGAACATAGAGCCTCATCAAGCGAGGATACACAGCAGGAAAAAAGAGAAAGCATCATCAGCAGCATGCCGAGGTGAAGGGGGATCGTTTCCTTCTGAGGTTCCTGGCGCTACGAGCCCTATACCCAACGTTATCCAACAACTGATGTTGAAGAATCGAACGCGTAACCCGATCAACGAATCCATTGTCCTAAGAGTGTTACAAAACTTAATACCGCAAAAATAAAAGTGACTTTCCGACGGTTTTAGGTTCAGGAGAGCCCCGTTGCTCGGAAAAACCTCAGGCCAAAATGTGCTACCCCTTCCACACCACGCGTCCATACCTGCTGAGTATTGAATCACAAGATGTCGGCTTTCTCCTCGGTCTAAAAACCTCCGTCAGAGAGGAGTAGTTGGACCGAAACAAGCAAGCTCTTGAGGCCTCTTGCGATGGAGGTATCACATCCAGGGAAACCAAAATTGAGCCACACACGGCTTCCTTACCGGGCGCCGATTCAGCAAAATGATATTTTTTTTCGTGCTCTATTTGTGGAGCATACTGCGTACGTACACGCACGAGATGCGTATAGCATCGACCGTAGTCATATGTTTATCCCCGTTGAATTCCGCATGAAATCTTTAGAAGATATAGGAGCCCCAGAAATTGTAGGGTGAACCTTTATCCCAGAACGCCCCCCTTGGGTAACACGCCTCTCAATGATATCGTATCGTTCGAGTGCGTCCAACCATTGCCTTGCGTATGTTTGCAAGTTGGCCTCAATGGTTTCGCCAGACGCACCATATACTCCGGCATAGGGTAAGCGGCGGATACTCACCAGGAATTTACCGATATAGCAAGACTTCAGTAGCAAACCTCAAACAAACAGGCTTGAACGCAACTACGGTAGCCATAAAACGGCATCCTCCAGTTCGCCGTAAAAAAAGAACCCCCGTCGGGCCCAAACGAATACCCTACCGCGCATATTTTATCTTAGGTGTTACCTATCATGTGCCTCTGTGGCGCCAAGGGCAATGGATAACAAGGTAATAAGTAAGCCCATAACAATGTTTGCGAACGGCTGATACATTTAATGCAGAGAACGCGAAGTTCGAGAAACTGGCGGGAAACCGGCCGACGACCCCTTTTCGAGGTTGTTCGCGTCGAGCGCGGCACCTAGGAGACGATTTGTGGCAGCCTTGTATCCTCACTTCATAAAAATGAACACGTGGCAGGAGGGCAGCGTACTTATCGAACAGCACAGCTCGCCACGATATCGTACGAGATTATCCGTTTTGATTGCGACAATGTGAAGTATCTGCGCAGACGCACAACAGTTGCAGAGAAGGAACCGAAGTATCGTGTTTGCGGCATACCTTCAACGGTAGCAACCGAACCCCTGTCGGGAAGGGAACATGGTGACTCGATAGAATAGTACGCGACCGCTTCGTCCTCGCTTACCCGCGTATGTCGCGACGGTGTGGAGTGGGCTTTCATATATACGCGTGCCAGGAACGCAGGAACGACAAGGTCTTGGTGCGGGGTACAGTCCATCTAAACCAAGAGTGCCAGTGGAAGAAAAGTGTGATGTCGGTATCTTTCGCCGTAGTTTGAGCGACGCTATACCCGGGGGAAACGAGAAAACTCCCCTGGAGCCTGGGGAATATCGCAGTCAAGAGTTTCGAGGCCGTATCCTCTGCCAGTCGCTCGCTCGCCACGTCTCGAGAGTTGTCTGGAGCATTGTTAGGTTCTCTCGCTGAAGCATATTCCCCACTAAACATGGCAGTGAATCCCTCGGTTCTTATCGCACTCCCGACAGAACGTGCCCTGAAAAAACAATTCATTCCTGGACAAGACGGTCGACATGTTAGGCTCGGTCAGCGCCGCAGCAATACTGTTGGTATTCGGAGGGCTGTCTTCGGCGATTATCTTGCACTTCAGGTCTGAGGAGATTCGAGTCGGCTAATAACCGCTGAGGAGCCATAGTTTGCCGCCCGCTGAGCGCTTTCACGGTACAGGGCCTACAGCAGTGGCCGCCCGCAGATTGTGTCAGGGGGAATAGGCGCAGATCGGCGCTGACAATAGGAGAAGTGGGCCAAGAAACACGGCTCAACGGTGTAGACCAGTTCTAGATAGTACTGCTGTACAATAGGAATCCTG
>JBBMHQ010084875.1:0-11242 GCA_037834295.1 Postelsia palmaeformis | reverse complement strand
CCCAGCTGGGTACCGAGGGAAGGGCTGGCGTACCCAAGCTGCATGCACGACTCCCGGTGCGCACGGATGCCCGTCTTGACTCTGTCGCATGTTTCTGTGTAGACGATGGACAGGATCGAGTTCAAGGTTTCGTCGGCCATTGCCGTGCCCACGTATTCGGGGCACAGAGCGCCCACGTGCAGCTTGTACCCGTCGTCAAACCGCATTTTCTGCGGCCTCAAGTTGATAGCGCATTGCAGCACGAACCGGCGGTCGGCCGCCTTCTTCGTCTGTGATGGATGACGCGCCGCTAACCTTGCCCTTGCTCTCCTCCTTTTCCTTGGGGACAACCGCTGGGGCAACATAATCAGAGTTATAAACGAACAGGAGAGAACAAGGAACAAGAACGGGGGGGCTCAGCAATACTCCGGAGTAGCCACGACGGTTCCTCGACGGTTCCTTGATGTATCTGTTTATAATTCAATACTCACTACTTTATTTCTTTACAGCAGTACCCATGTAAATGATTATCAAACGTCGAAGGTAGCTAGTGCCTGTTGTGGCTTTTGTTTTTTTTTGTTAATCGAGCGACATGTTTTTTAGGTCTTTGTAAAAACGTAAAAAACGAAGTAATCCAGTGCAACATATAATACGTACATGTAATGCACTGATCATATGTACTCCGAGTATGATGTATAATACAAACAGACCCTAAACATACACACATGCGACACAGACAAAACAAAAGGACACAACGACTGGTGAAAATGTTTAAGAGATGGCATCTACATGTATGTATGTAAACACCAGCCGCAAACCAATCCTTTGGTACTTTGTTTAGATTGAAACACCACTCGGTGTACGTACCAGTATAGGGAACAAGGAGAGAAAACAGAAACACACACAACGCACACATCAATGATACATAGTTTTGTGCCGTTCTCTTTTCATTTTTATTTCTTGTTTTTTTTTTTAAATTAATTGTTTCGCACCACAAAGAGCTCTGCTGCTGTAATAATTTAACCGAAAGGAAGACTTGGCGACAAAAGTTAAGAGAGATGTGGACAAAATGTACATCACTCACCGACGGCCTTGGTGACGTTTTCTCTCGCTTCAGTGACGGCAGTGCGGTCCTCGCTGAGCTTCTTGCACAGTACTGCGTGCTTCGTGGTGTAGTGATGGGACATGCCTCGCTTGCTGTCAGCTGGTTTCCAAGCGAGCAGGTGGTTGCAGGCTACGTAGACCACGTGTATACCATTGATGAGAGGCGTAAACTGGCGAAAAACCTGCCAGACCCACAATCTCTTGCTTTTCTTCCCAGCTTTCTGTGGGGCAACCTTGACGGTCATCAGCGTCTCCTTGTTGGTGCGGAGTATGCGAGTTTCTGCTGCACCATCCAGCTGCGGAACCACTCGTCCATCAGCAGCATCAGCTGCTGTGCCCGCTGCTCCACCACAACCAACCGAAGAATGAGCGCTAGAACAAACTATCCGAGTGGCACCGGCAGCTTGGCCCTCGCTCGCCCCACTCATGACTGTCTAACTCTCGCGTGTTTCGGGCGTTTCACAGTTCCACTCATGTGTGTGCGTGGGTGAGCAGCAGCAGCGCGCGCGTGCGTGTCGTGTTGTCCCCCCCAAAGAAATGTCCTCCTTTCTCTTTTAGTTTGCGAAAGAAAAGGTTCTCCTTTCATTTTGTTTTTTTTTCGGCGAAAGAAAATAAAGTTGAAAAACGTAATAGGAAATGCAAAGTGTGGGAATCGAACCAACGACTTGCTCGCCTGTGGGGTGTCCGTTCACAAAGATGTACCCATTTGTTTCGGGAACTGACAGTGTGTTACCGTGAAAAATGGGAATGGGACTTGAAACTTCACGCGGTAATGTAATGGACGGTAACGAAAAGCCACGGGAATATGACACTTTTCGCGGTAATGGGATCGATGGGAATGGAAAAAAGGAACTTTCTCGGTAATCGGATGGGAACACGTAAACTGATTGGTAACGAGATGGGTGGGAATGGGAACTAGGAATTATCACGGGAACGTTCCCACTTCCCATTCCCGTGGAATCACCGCGGTAATGTTACCGCGGTAATATTACCGAAGAGAGCTCTGGAAATTTCCATATTTCGAGGACGAATACTCTGTATATATGTGTAGGCATGCACAAGGGCTCTTTATTTATGCACACTACCGACGTGCCGGTGCTGCTTCGGGTTATGTTCGCTGACCCCCGGCCCTTGCTTCAACGTTATCTTGCTAAAAGCTAGCCACCTATCCACTCGAACCCCCCATACCCCCAGCACATTGTATCTTGAACTAATCCGCCCACTTAGTCACCGACTTTCCGATACTTACTCATGCTTTGAGTTGTGTTTCCTTACCATAAGTTCATGCTGCAACACTTTGTGGCAAACAGCCGACTCACCTATCCACTCGGACCACTGACACCCCCAATCCGCCCATTGATCCATCGACGTTCCGATGGTTTTCGCTGTACGAGTGGTACGCTCACTGCTACGCCACGTTATGGTGTTCCTGCTGTAAAATTTGATACTCGTATGAATTGCTTCTTCATAGCCCTCGTACGGTTCCTTATTATGATGCTCATCACTCGACTGTCCGTCTCCGAGCATTATTCGTTGCTATTGTGGGTCTTGCAGGAGTTGTCGAAAATATGTATCCTGTTCTCCCATTGTCAAGGCAGCTCCTGCCTTGGCGTGTGACCGTCCTTTGGGCGTGGTTGACAGGGGTACTTTCACTGTGTTGGGAAGGCTTGCCGGCCTCCTACAATCACGGACACCCTCCGTTCGAGTGCTTCAGTTGCGACCGCTTAGCTGTCTTTGATTGTTGGGGTCAGGCTGAGACTGAGGTCTGCTTCTTCGTTTATTTATTTTATGAGCAGAGGGCGGACGTCGCCCACTCCGCCGTTCTGCCCATAAAAACAGAACATATTGCGTGTGCGCACTTCATCCAAGTATCGGAGCGTAAGTGCGAGCGTTGGCTCGTCAAACCGGGTAAACAGCACGTTAGGGGCTCCTGTTGGCGCGAACATTGATTTGCCTAACAGGGCGCAGGGTCTCTCGCGAACGCAGCTGCAACCCCGACCGCTAAGGGTCCTTGTGACCGGGGGGGCAAGGAAAAACGGGCCCGCGTAGTTTAGGTGCAGCGCGTTTCTAATCGCGTTTGTTTTGCCCAATCTACCTTTCTGCATCGGCACTGGCTTTGATACAGGAAACGTGCCACAATATCTTTGGTTAAGTTGGATTGCGTTGCGTTGCGGTAGGGGCCGTGGTGCCCGGGGGGGTGAGAGTAAGTGGGTCCGCGTAGATTAAATGCAGCGCTTTTTTACACCTGTGAAAGTGTCATGTGCATCAACTCTCCCTTAACCGTGTCAAAGCACCTTCGCAACGGCTTGTGATGTTTTTTTCCCTGTGGTAGGCTGCTTTATGGAAAATATTTCGAGTATTTATACTGCAGTGGCGACTGCCGGGTCCTTGTTCGACGAGTCTACTCTCCGCGCTGCTGCATCATGTAGGTTGAATCCATACAAAAACTCAAAACGACGAAAATGCTACCAGGTAAATGATAACACTTAGGGAACAGGAAGGCAACGATTGCCCTGCTCTACAGTGAAATAACGAAGCTTGTCGCATGGTCAAGATGTGGGGAAGCACCGGTAGAAAGTTAACCCTGTACCATCAAACACGTTTGGCTGAGGCTGCTTCTCGGATAGAATCAAAAGCTGTGCGAGGGTCGACGTCGAGGCGTTGAGCTATGGGCCGAAAACAATCAGCCTTGCCTTTTGCACAAAGTGTGCTGCTATACAGCGCACCATCAAGCCTGCGGCGTAGAGCAGCAGCGTATACATGAACGCACAAGCGTCAGCGAACCGCACGTTTCTGGTGGTCACTTGGAACCGGCGGCCAGCGACACGAGAGTGCTGCCCCACCTGCGAAACCTATACAGTACAGATCAAGTCTCAGACTATGTAGTCCTAGTTTACTGCTGTTGGGCCCGACTTGCAAACAAGAACATGCCCTGTGCTACTGTTACGGGGAACAATGTTAATGGAACCAAATATGGATAGATAAAATAGCAAAATGCACAGTTTGTTTTTTACCGTAGGTCCTATTCTCTAAGTTTACCTAGGGGTTCTGCTGCGGGTATTTCAAACTTGTCTGTCTGTCTGACTCTCCCCATGAAAAATTCCCAGCAGTCGCGAAATTGAGTCTTAACCCGCCCACGACGTTGACGTGCATACCTCGCGAATCGAAAGCGGACAAGCATACAAACAGTCTGCTCCAACGTCCGCGTTCAAAGGAGCCCTGTGTCCTCAGCTGCGCATCCCAGCCCTCGCGCTTGTAGATAATCGCTTCTACTAGAGTCGATACGAGCAGCGAAATATATCACAAACTAACTGCAGCGCATGGGCCGTAACAAAATCGAGACCACTTGGTTATAGCATGGGTCGCTCAGCGGGATGGACAAACGGTGTTAATGAGGTCGTTGCTCGCAGCTTGTAGACGGCCGTGCAAGATCGCTTCTGACTGCAAGGTCTTGACCCATGGGGTTTGTCACATACTTACTGGCGTTTAACGGTAGGGCCGCTTCCTGGTGTACAGCAATTGGATGTCCTTATCGAATACTTACTGCGTCAGTGGGAACACGACAGCATTTGTCGAGGGCGTGGAAGGTCCGAGAAAAGTATTTCTCCGCGTGCACACCCCCACAACAGTCCCCCCACAGCAGCGCCGAAGAACATCACATATAAGCCATCAAACGAGCCACATATGATATTAGGCGCGACCGAATTACACCAGCGGCAGTACTTCTGCGTTATCTCAGCTACGTCTCGTTGCTGTGGGAAGACGTTATACCCCACGCGACACGACAAGAAGTTGATGCTCGAGCGGAGATACGTACAAGGACGGAAGCCCACCGTACGTCTGAGCATCGCCAGACGGACGCACGCGCTCAAAGGACGGAGGATTGCTGCTGACGCAAAGTTTGTCACTCTTCCTGGAGCCATCCAGACCACCCAGTGCAGCAGTACTACAGTAGTACCACGGGGGACCATAGTGAATAGAACCTACGGTACACACAAACACCTATAAAAATTGTCATTTTTAATAGCAGCATTTGGTTCTGTTAACAATGGTCCCCCGTAATAGTAGTAGTAGTGGTATCCCTGCTGGGGGGCTGACCTAGTAGTGGAGCGCCATCACTTGGCCTCCAGGGCGGATACAACGAGGGAAACGTCTATACACCAAACGAGGTGCCCGCTACTGCTCTATAACGCTGTGTTGTTGTGCAAGGGTGGCGATGAATATAGAGTATGTACGTCGAGCACTGCTGAAACAATGCTGAAGATTTTTCCTCCGACCTGCTGGTGCGCTACTACTTGAGCAGTCTGTACTCGTACCTTAACCCACAGCAGCAGCAGCTGTATATTGTTTTACAGTAGCTATAGCTGATACTGCTCTTTTACAGCTCGAATATCACCCGTTACCGTTCTGAATTAAAATATAGGTAGCGTGTGAACATGAATATAACGAAACATTGTTTTAAATCCGCACAGAGCGATATCTACAGCTGCAGCCGTAGCCTTATAATCACTCTAGGAATGGCGCGTGTTGTATCAAGCGTTAAGGTTGATTTAGCGGTTTGAGTGCACCAAAATGTGTCGCGTATGCTTGGACGGTCGCGTACATTCCTTCGGGCCCACCGGCAGTGTGTGCGTCAAGCAGCGTGTCCATGTGTCTTGCAGCAATGCATACTTTTTCGTGAGTCGGCAGGAAGTACTGACTGCTTCACGACTGCTGTGTCTGATACAGTAAAGACAGCTACAGATGTGGCTGCCACATAAGAAATTAGCACTTAGGAAAGCGAGGCTCTAGGTTCGTGAGACTATGATAATTTTTCATAAGAACAGGTCCTCAGTTCACAGGTGGCGAAAATAATAAGAAAGCACATGAGGTATATCTTCCAGGGTGGAAATAAGATAAAGAAAGCAGCATGAGGTGTAAGCTGCGGCTACAAGATAATGACGGTAGCCCAAACATGGTGATCTCAACAATAGGGAAATCATGTGTGACCGTTGAGATACCTTTTCGTGAGTCGGCAGGAAGTACTGACTGCTTCACGACTAATGTGTCTGATACAGTAAAGACAGCTACAGATGTGGCTGCCACATAAGAAATTGGCACTTGGGAAAGCGAGGCTCAAGGTTCGTGAGACAATGATAATTTTTCATAAGAACAGGTCCTCAGTTCACAGGTGGCGAAAATAATAAGAAAGCACATGAGGTATACCTTCCAGGGTGGAAATGAGATAAAGAAAGCAGCATGAGGTGTAAGCTGCGGCTACAAGATAATGACGGTAGCCCAAACATGGTGATCTCAACAATAGGGAAATCATGTGTGACCGTTGAGGGCGTCCCCAGCCAAGATTAGAGGAATACAACTCTACAAACAGCGCCCCCCCCCGATATTTGAATTTTTGTCACGATATGGTGGATAGCAGAACTGCTGTACTGCCATTAATGCCTGTACTGCTGTACCACCGCTCTCCCTCTGCTGCTGCTGTGAACATCAGTATAGCACAACACTGATGTAGCACAACGGCAGCACAGTACTGCTGAACAGCACAACCACAGATACAGCAACCCTCAGCAGCACGCCGGAGTGTTTTCTCTCTTGGGAATGTCTTTGCCACTTGAGACGCTGCAGGAGCTCGGCACACTATCTGAATTTCACAAGAAGGGTATTGTCCTCGAGCGACACTTCGATGTTCTCAAGGAACATGCGATCGCGGGCAACTACATTGGAAAGGATTACTGGGAGGCCATGAACCTTTCGTTGGAGCTGAGGAAGGGTGGCGTCTTCACGCAAGACGAGTGGGCCGAGCAGATTGATAAGAAAGTTCTGGAGATCCTCAACTGCGCTGCGGCGTAGCGTTCAACGCCCGACGCACAGCGATCAACATCTGCACCACCATCACCACCACCACCATCATTGGCAGCATGCTCTTCTGGACGACGACAGCATCGACTCAGAGGACGGAATACGCGGCATGGAAATCCCGGACGGTCATTGCCTTCAAGCCTCGAAGCCGGCTGATCTGGACAGTTCCTTGCAGCAGAAAAGCGTGTTGGTTAGGCTGGGCATGGGGTGGTTCAGTGGGTTGATCACTCGGCAACCTCAGGAGCTTACCCGCCACCTGTACGACAACCGTGTGCTTATCGAGGTAGACCGAAGTACGCGTAGCATGAAGCTGCCGTTGGAAAAGTACACTGAAGAGCCGGATGCAGTGGTAGGGTCGTGACTTTTGCTCGAGAAAAGCACGGCAGAGGAGACGGATGGTGCTGCCGTCGAAGCTGTGGCTGCAGCGGAAGTTGGTAGATCGGGGAGAGTACGGATGCCCGACATGACCCTCGCGGACCAATAAGGTCACAAGTCGCTCCACGATCAATGCGTTCAGTCAGTCGTACTACACTACAGCAGCACTACTGTGAAGTACTGTACTACTGCTAGTCCCGTGCGTCATTTTTGTATTTACCGCGCGTTATTGGCGGTCGATGTTCCTTGCTGATGGCTGTGTTCAACCAATAAGGTCCCGTGGCCTGCTGAGTGAGCTGCTGTACTGCATGTAGTAGGCGTTTTTGCTACTACAGCAGTAGTACCGTACCACAAAGGCATCATCAGGGAAATGAATAGATAAACTCTCTGGCAACAGTTGTTGTACTGTACATGTGTGTGCATGCAGAACCCCGAAAGGCTGTGAACGGAGCCATCCGACGGTACTACTGTACTATATGTATACTGTGGCTTCAGTGCGCGCTGCGAAATAAGAATAAGAATCCCGCGATTTCTGCGGAAACTGCTCGGCCGATATGGAAATTTGAATATTAGAAAAGGTGCTGGGCTTGGAGGTGCCAGTAAGACTTGAGTCTCGCGAAAAATACGCGTTTCCTAAGTGCGGGCCGCATCTGTATGTTATGAGTTGAAGTATTAAACGTTCGATAAATTCCCGGCTATTTACTGCTGCATAACTGTGTGCACGACTACATCCGTCAAAGTGAGGACAGCTGTTGTGCTGGGTCGAACTGTTGAAAGCTCCTCAAACATCTGGTCAATTACTCCGGTACGATTCTGTCCATATTAAACTTAGAGCATATATATGCATATGTCGCCGTGCTACTTTGCGGTGGTACAGTTGCCATGCGGCACAGCAGCAACACAGGAGCTGTGAGTCCACTCGACGCTCCACAGCGCTTGTACGCGGGCGCTCATGTATATTCCTTTCAACCCCACGGCATTTTCTCGGTCGAGTAGCGTGTCCTTATGTCTTACAGAAACGCATTGCTTTTCATGAGTCGGCTGGAAATATGGACCTCTGTACGGCTGCTGCGTCCGGCAAAGTAAGGTCCGCTGTGTGTTTCGAGCCGATGTACTTAGCGCCCCTTTAATACCTAGACAACCTACTGCTGTACGACTGTGCCCGTCACAATAAGGTCTTTCAGCAACGCATAGCGTTTCATGAGTCGGCTAGAGTATTGACTGATTACCAGATGCACTACTGTGTTCGTTAAGCAAGGACCGCTGTGTTATTTAGTCGAAATATGTCACGCTCTTTCAATACGTGGCCCTTTACTGCTGTACGACTGTGTCCGTCGAGGGAATCTCTAGCAGCTTACTCGTAGCTTTTTATGGGTCAGCTGGAACATTGGTTGCTCTTCTGTGTCCGTCAAAGTGAGGACCGCTATATTCTCGGGCCGAAGTATTGAACGATCCTTACATTACCGGCAACTTACTCCTGTAAGACTATGTCAGTGAACGTGAGGACCGCACTACTACCCGGAATAATGTACTTTCCACAAGAATTTTCGCCACAGCACTAACACGAAACGCCAAGTACCAACGCGGCGAAGCAGTCTTGCTGGACCACAGCACTAGCTGGACGTACACTCAGACCCTAATGCCGCTCTGCGCGAACCATCGTGTGTATGCCTCGAGCTTTGTCTGCGTCTTACACGAGCGTCTTGCCACGACATGCTCTCCCGTCTATTCTATGCTTGCAAAGGCTGTGGGCGCGCAACTTATGCTACCTACGTGGCAAGGCTTCCAACTCCATCAACCGCGCAATCTGCAGGAAGGTCGATATCGTGCTGGCTGTGTCATGTTGGCGTAGTCTTGTCGGGCTGTGGTCGTTTTTCCGCACGCCCCTAGAATACGGCGCTAGCCGAGTGGGCGAAAGAAACGTGGCCTATGTCCGCCACAAAATATTGATTTGCTTTTGGCGCGATCGGAAAACACGGCAGGGCGGTTCATGGTCATCGTCAACGCCAATAGGAGAGCTTCGCATGCTGTTCTGCTATGTGCAGAAGTGTGCCGGCGCTCTGGTGAAAGTGTTATTCTGTTTCGGCGAATGTATAGGGTGTTCTCCCGAATACGGCTGCTCATCAAAATAGACAAGTTTCATGTAACTCATGTACTCCGGTGAGTGGATGTTTTTCGGGACGTCACTTTCAGACTGGAGTACACCTATATTGAGGCATAGTTCAGCATTGCGGATCTCGTTCGCTACGTCTGAAGTCCCACTTGTCGGGGCTTTGTTTTGTTTCATGGGTTCTGTTTGTATTTCTTTCACTGTGTCCTAACCCTATATATCCATGTTTTGTTTCGTGAGGAGTTTAGTATGACTTTTAGTTTTACGAGTTACTGCTATGGATTGATGGTCGAATACTCGTTTTTGTTGGCATGTTTTTTGTGTTTCACTCACGTTTTTTGGGTTTCACTCGGTGTGACCTTTTGCCTTCCATGTAGCTGTATGATGTGCTCGCACATTGAAAGCATACGCGTATGGGGAATCATCGGTACGTGGGTGCGTCCGATAGGTTGGTTGATAGGAAGGTGCTTGGGCTTCATTCTACGCACACGTTTGTAGCCCTGTATATCCTGCGGTTGCTGGCTCGTGTGCAGGGAAGGTTTGCAGTATGATTACGTTATGTAACAGTCTTTTGCGTTGACTGGTGTGGAGCATTAGGCGCATACCGACCCCGCTGATATTGTTCCGCGTGTGATTAGCAATATTACTATTCGTATCGAGATCGTTTCATTTCGCGTGGCCGTCGTAACCGAAACACTAACGCATAGTGGAGCAGTCAGGGTCACCGGTGAAACGGTGCAATAACTATCGGCGGCCTCAAACGCACCCGCTGGCACTTTCGTCCGACGTGCAAGCAAAATGTCGTAAACACTGAAACGTTTTTCAACGTAGTCATCAATCCTTCTTTTAGTGGGGTACTTCCGGGTCGAATCTCATCCCCGCATGACATGCAAGCCGGTCGCCGGGGCGGACCCGACCTTATATTCAACGAAAAACCCACGAAGAGAAGCAACCAACCAGAAGAATCCATGGTCCACTGCAAGTCTCCTGCGGTGCAATTGCACTAGCGAGGAGGCGTCTCATGGTGGGAACTTTTTTGAGGCTCCCCACGTGAGGAGCTCCATACCTCACCCGAAAACTGACTCCAGCCTAATGCAAATTGTATCCCGACGAATATTTCCATGGCCCCAGGAGTATACAAAAATGCCATTTTTCGAAACAAGTTGACATCCCGACGATTTCGGGTGAAGGAATCACGTCATCCAGACAGCATTTCAGCGGAAATGTGCTACCTCTATCGTAGAACGCGTCTAGCACCACTGCTGCCTTTCTGGTACAAGCCGTGGGATAGTGTGAGCAACTCGTTTTCTCTCTTTCTTCTAAACTCGACAACCATCTACGACAAGGCCAACAAAACAAAATGGCCAATTCCGCTCCTGTCCCGACTGTGTTTTCATACAGAAAACCCGCGCCAAAGTAGCGCGTGGGAGCGCCACAATGACATGAGGGGTGTTTTCGGTCAATCATCGACCCCTAATATGCGTTGGCTCCAGAAACGATAATCCAAGCGTGGAGACCACTCCCACGCGCGAGGCCGTCAATACCTGCTGCAAAATCCTTGAATCGTTTTTTTACGGTGGACTATTGACTGTGCTCGAGAGACACGACGGAGAGGTTCGATTTTGTGTGAGAGAGTTCCATATATTGATATGGGATTATAAAAACGGGTAGTTTTCGGCGGATAATCTGCAGGATAAGCGGGAGATTTATTCGACCCGCAATATGGTGGATGATTACGTGCATGCGTCGCCACCTGCTGTCACTCGACAGCACAATGTACATAAGGAGTTCCGACTTATTATCTGGAGTCAACCAAGC
>JBBMHQ010084864.1:0-11244 GCA_037834295.1 Postelsia palmaeformis | reverse complement strand
ATTTTTTCAAATAAAGTCTCACGACGGTGGGATTTGAACTTGGGTACCAATACCAATGGTCTTTGAAGCTGACCACTATTAATAGTATAATAGTCTACCGGGGCGATCTGTATGATTTATCAGCCAATAGTAGACTGTGCTCAATGATGACCACTAAATAAAAAACCGAGCCTCGATGCCCAACTGGCGTTTCTTTCTTACTATAATATTATTGAAAAAGCGGAGGAAGCATTTTTTTGCGGACGTTAGCATAGACTTACAGTACACGTGATGACCAAATAAGAAACGGGCCAACCAAGATATTCGTGAAACGAACAACAAACCTTTTGACGAAGAGCGAGCCGATATTGGCAGTTTTTCGTGATTTTGGAACGATTGTTTTTTATCAAATATTTTCTGTCTGACCACAACAACAAGTGATCGTGGTCATCGTGCAGTCATTAAAAAGAAACATAAAAAACGGGTCAATATTCGGGGAGACAAGTCGTTGAGTCTCAAAGTAGTCGGCGCCGACACACGACAATGCCCAAAACTACTTTTAGCCGTTTTTTTGGTCAAAAATTCAGATTTAAAAAAAATGAAAAGCCCATGAAGATCCAACGCCGACGTCGATACAGTACAATTTAAGTGTAATATTTGAAATGTCTATCATCGGCTCCAAAATCACGATATTGCCTTATTCTTCTTGGGCGGGTTTGTTCTTCGTTTCACGAATATCATGTCGACAGCAGAAGACACGCGTCCTAACAAAGGAACGTGTAGAGTAGTAGCTAACAGGTCCAACTGCATGTATGTACTGCAGTAGCACTGCTGCTATGAAACGCCATGTGATATGGTGCGATAGCAGAAGATACGCGTACTGCGACAAAGGAAGGTGCACTACTACTACTGCTGCCCTTCGAGCTGGCTCAAGAGGATCTATCGGTTAGCAGTGGAGGACACGCAACAGTCAGTACTGTTTTGGTACACGATACTTGTCCGCGTACAAACTTGTTGTTGTTCTGGACGATACGGGGATGATCGGCGCGGATAAAAAAAATGCCGGTCACATACTGCATGCAGTCGGTACGTACGTACGTGCATAGGCCAATGCCGCGATGATGACAAAAAATACTACTGAGCACTGAGAGTACAGCGCGGATCTGCCACGATGCCATGCGCATAGTTCGCTGCCTGCTGCTGCTGTCGGCGCACTACTGTGCTGAGCACAGCTCGAGCGGCGGCAATGTTGGAGCACACACAGCAATACGCAGAAGAAGCAGCAGGAGGAAGAGAGGTGGTGATGATGATGGGAGCTACAGTAGGTAACGCGCCAACCTGGGCATGTACGTATGAAAACATTTTGGTACCTGTGGTAAGAAGGCAGACTGTGGAAGACGGACGGCAGGCTCTGACAAACACAACCAGCCACAGCAGTACTGCGCATATGGGTCTGTCGCACACGCAAGGCGTGTAGGCGGTAGCGTTAGAACGATGGGACCTGCGTTGTCTGTTGTACACCTGATCTAAATGTATGTATGAGCTGTGTGCTGACAGCTGATGAGAGCCAACGTAAGAAAACAGATGTACAACATTTTAACGATAGGTACGTACAAAATTAGGCCTCTCGTATCGAAACCAGGGAAATCGTCCTATCCACTCCCGCCGGGAAAAAACTTTGAGCGCCCGCCACGCGCTCCAGAGGGCACGGATGGCGCCGAGACCAACACCAATGTGTTCGGCCGGGGCTCATGTGTTCGAGTACTCACTGTTTTGCCTAAAAGTGCTCGTGCGAAGAGAAAAATTGGGAAAAATACGAAAAATTGACAAACATACGTATACATATACCCGGTATACTAAATGTATGTGCTGACCTGGCCTTAACGATCACGGTCGGGGCCATCTGCGGTGTGGTTGGTGGTTTCCGCGTGTATCACGGGACTCCGCTCTAATATTTGAAGTGGTTTGTTCGCTTGTAGACCGTAAAGAGGGCACGACGGAACGACGGTCCGGTCTGTACCGGACGAACGTGTACCACCATAAGAATGCAATATTAACAACAACTGAAACAGTATAAAAAGGTTCCCCGCGGCGCTATTTATAGCGAGAACGGGCCAAATCCAGTGCAAAAGCGCCCCCCGTAGATTGCAAAATGAGAAAAACGCCTCGGCCACACAGTATCCCCCCCTCCCTTTATCATCAAGTCTGAGTAGACGCCCCGGGGCCCAGCTGCCAAGTTATTCGAGTGCGCGAGATGGAGTTGTTTCCGATGTCGTAGGCAAAGGGCGTGCTGTGAATAGGAAACTGCCTGGGATGTGGGTGGGTACATGTCTTCCGCAACAACAGCGAAACAGACGAAGCCAGACGCGAACTGAGAGAGAGCCAAACATATATACATGGTTTAGATGTTCTGACTTAAGAACAACAAAACTGCCACCCAGCTAGTCGGACGAGTATAGTGCTAGCGTGCATGAGGGGGTGGCGTTTACAACAGCCCATGCTGGTGTGTACGTCATTCTGTATGTCCGCGATAACTATTTCCCGGGAAGACCAGTTGAGACACAGCCCAGACTGCAGGCGCACTGCGCGGGGTTGGTCCGCGCTGCACCACCAGAGCAACAGGCGCGAGAGCTGCGGCCGGCGTGACCCCCGCCCGGGGGCACCACTTCACCGGGACCACGCAAGCTTCCCAGAGCTCTAGCTTGATTTGATTTTCCGTGCTTCGGTCGAGAACGGGTGCACTGTTGAGGCAGAGTCCCTCTCGGTGCTGCTGGGTTGCACAGGACCAACACTTGCTACTGCTGCTGTGTTGCTGTCGCTGTGTGCGTGTGTCGGTTGGGACCACATTTCGTGATGTTTCTTTTACTGATGGGCCAGAGGTCGGAGCGATGAGCGAAACGAGCGGCGACGCCTCTCCGTATCCAAGGGCTAGGTGGAGCGGGGTGCGTGAGGAAAACGTTTCATTAAAGTCGGGTCATGTAGCGGCAATGTTTTACCCTCGTTGGTTTTTTTCCTGCTTATGTGGTTTCCTTGGTGCCGTATTTCGCCGTGCTCGACGAAGGCACCACAGATTTCGGTAAGGACGCTGTTCATGTAGCCCCCTGGATACTATCTCTATCCTCTGTTTACTTGTCTCGGAAGCCGTCATGGGTTCACGGAGCTACGTCGTGGTGGATGGCCGAACTGCCCGCGCGGAGAGGTCTTGCGTGTTGCTGGGAACACAAGCGGAGCGAGAGAACACAGTACGAGTACAGAGCTGGTGATTTGGCGCTTCGGGAACAAATAATGACAACCATGATGACAACAATTATGTACATCTGGCCCAAGATGTGTGATTGCATTTTGCACTCCAAATAGTTCTAGAGCGATGGAGGCCGCTGACTGCAGTACAAGTACGTGCCTGAGAGTCTAGTGCGGAGAACCAGTGCGGAGAACCATAATTGAAAAACAATATATGTGAACGAATTAGTTAATTCACACCCTCGGTGTCTCGTGCGGCCTCATTCATTAAGCTGGATCGGGTGCAGCCTTCCAGTATAGGTGGGTTGTAATAACCATTCGTGAAATCCACGAGGCATACATATACTGCTGTAGTGACGTTTGTTCTGTTCCGGCGCGTGTTTGCAACAAAATCTCTGCACACGCAAAAAAACACGGAGGGACGAATTCGGGCTCGCTACCGCCCGCTGTGCTGTGTGTGCTCTTCACGTGAAATCGTTCGTTTTTTCTACACCTCGACCTCCATCACGCCCCGTGTTCGTGCTGATATCCTCATCCTAAGGGGGCACAAGCTCTGTGATCACAGAAACATGACACAGGCCTTCTACGTTGTGATTCCGCAATAATGCAGTACAATGGGAGTACGAGACAAGACTTGGACGAAATGCAACGTCATGCCATCGTACGGACTGAATACGACAGGCCCAACATACACACTCGAGCAGTCCAGATACTGTACGTTGAAAGAGAGCAACACGAAAGAAAGGTGGTGAAACCGAACAGGAGGGGGAAATTTGCATGTACAACGTGTGTGTGTTCTCGACAATAAACCGTTCTTTCTACCCGTCAACATCCAGCACAACCAGTGTCCGTGCCGGTTTTTTAATCCTAGAGAGATACAAACTCTAGAGTCTAGAGTCTAGAGTTTAGATTCTAGAGTCTGTTGTCACAAAACTACGACACCGCGATACGATATTGTTATGCAGTAAGTAGATATGCGGTACCTTTTTGTCGTACTTGATACGGAAGGCACGACATACACATTACATGAGAGATATGAACTGAACAAACAAAATAGACTGAAAAGAAAGAAGGTGTCGTGCCCCCTTGTATTAGGAGTTGCGGGAAACGAAAACGCAGAACGAGCTAAACAATCGAATATCAGCTCATTCGTTACATGCCCCCCCCTGGGAAGGCGCGACCAGTGTTGTAAATCTCGTTTCGCGATTACCCTATTATCGCGATAATTCGCGGCATGACATGTACTACTCGAGGTTGCCAAAAATACCAAGGGTTATCACGGGCGACAATGCGACGGGAATCGCCTCTGTGGATGGGACGCGAATGGGAATGAAACGGGAATCCCACCGTGAGTTGGGAGCTCCCCGTTCTCATCCTGCCCATCCCACGACCTACTTAACAACCATTTGCTCCCCAAATTGCCCGATCTAGCATTCCCCCATCCCATTGATTTTCATTCCCGTGGTGGCCACGGCTTCTTTCTGTCAGAATCCCACCTTATTCCCTCTAACCTTGCAGTAGCACGCCCACACAAACAGTACCTTACCATGATTGGCGTTCTTTTCAACCTTTAGTTGGATGGCGGGACGAGCTAGAAGAGTTCTCCCGTTGATCTTTCAGATAACCTCTCAGTGGCGCGCCCACTGCACTTTACCCTGACTGGCATTCTTCTGAGTATTTGATTGGATGGCGGAACAAACCAGAAGAATTCTCCCGTCGATCGTTCAGATAACCTCTTCGTGGCACGCCCACACAAGCATGTACTTTATCATGACCGGCATTCTTCTGAATCTTGGATTAGATGACGGGAAGAACGAGAAGAAGAGTTTAGGAGTCTCCCCGTGGTTCTTCCAGAGAGAGAGAACGCGCCCGCTACCCACGCACCCACTAAAGGACAAAGGCGATGGCGGACCCCTCTGGTGGCTCTGCTGGTGAGGCTCGCCCACAGCCAAGCAGATCGCTGGTGAGTAGTGGTGTTGCCGTAGAAGTGATCGATGCTGGCGCTGGGAGAAACAGGCAGCCGTCAGGGATTTTTAAACATAGATGGTTGAGTGGTAACATCAACAACGGTGCATCTGATGTATCTCGTGAAATTCCCAGCGGCGTATGGTTGTAGTGTGTATTCCTCGGTTTCTGATCTGGGGGGCTGTGTCTCCCGCGTTCCGTCGAGCAGTCCCGCATATTCCTCACTATCGTTTGTCCCGTTGTGCCCCGATTGTTATTTCCCGCTATGCCCCCATAAGTTTCCTCACATTTCCTTATTATTTCCCACCTCCTCTATACGGCACCCAAGTTCCGTCCCATCACGTTGGCGTCACATTCGACTCCTATACCATTACATGAATGAAACATAACCACGCTTCCTGTTTCGTTCACATTCCAAGCAAGAAGCAAGTGGGCGTGTCCCGTTCCCATGACAACGGGGGGAAAACAATGTCCCACCTGCGGTGAGCGAAACCCGACCGTCTCGTCCCACACGGGCCTCGTTTCGCTTGGTAACCCTTGGAAAAAACTCCTACGATCACGATATATTTGAAATGCAGAAACGCATCCGGAACCCTCTGTAAAACACTACAGGAGAAACGTCACCATCATTTGTTTCCTGGATCGCGGCATGCGATTCTTCTGTCACTTCGCGGTCGATCGCGGTGAAAATAACAAACAGGCGACTAGATCATATTGTCAATCGTATGACGTATCTCTTCGCGCGATTTGAAACACTGAGTGCGGCATACAACAATACATTTACTAAAACTAAAATCAATCACTACGAAGAACTACAGGCTCGCCGCCCACACAGAAACGACTCTCAGACCTCAAGCCCAACGTCCTTCTGATGTATCGTGTACACGTCTATGTGTGTGCATGCAGGAGCAAGGAGCTTATGAATCCCCAGCCAGTAAGGCGTTCTACGATAGAATTTGACACTTAAAGTTCTGAGGCTCCTCACTTGAGGAGCTCCACACTACTAGAAAGTCACCCGAACACTGACCTCACAAAAATCAAATTGCATCCCGATCAATCGCTCCATGGCTTAAGTTCAATTACGTCATTTTTCGAGACACAATTGGCATTTATTTCAACGATTTGTGGTTAAGAAACTCCCTCATTCAGAAAATATTGTAGCGGAAATGTACTACCTCTATCACAGAACGCGTCTTCGGTCAGTCGGCATTTTGGTTTTGACCCTGAACATAAAATTGCCTTTCAACGATATCGTCATCAGTCCCTGTACCCATGGGGCACACAAACGACCACCCATACCCCTCTGTATATATATAATACTTGCCCAAAGAGCTAACCCGGTGCTCGTTGCCTGACGCGTCTTGCAGAAGGTTGTCCCAAATAGTATACTCAGGACGACAAATAGTGGCTCAGGCCTGTCTCAGAAGCTGGAATAGGCACAACAACAACCAAAAATCGTCGCAAACTTCATGGCCCAAGCAAGGGAATGCCGGCGTACCGAAAACGAAAACACAACAATGCAAGCAAGACCATAAATATTAAAACAAAAAGACAACTACAAAACAGCTGAAGCGAAGCAGAATAAAAATGACGCATGAAAATCAGAAAGAAAGGCCGTCAGAAAGGAAATATACTTACTAAAAAAAAACATATTTCTGGACGAACGAACCAACACAAAGAAAAGGAAGATACTGGCGTAAGGACGGCGGGGAGAAGAAAAAAAACAAAGGGGGACACGAGGCAAAAAACAAGAAGGGAGAGCGAAGTGGGAAAAATATCAAAATCGTACTCTAGGCTGTGATAGTAACATGGGTGCCGTCTCTGCTAGAAAATCGATTAGGCAACCTCGCCACACGCTTCGCCGTCTCCTTAATAGCGGTGTCAGGTGCCACGACTGCCATTGTCGCCCCCGCCCCCCATTGAATAACTCAGCAAGAGAAAAAAACTGATAGTATTTAAGGGCTAGTTGAATTGGTATCTAGCCACCCGATCTATCATTTCGTTTCTGCATTCGTCGACAGCTGTATCAGTACGGTTCCCCCCCCTCCCGCACACACCCCTTGCCACCGCTCTCGGCGTCCTCAGCTGCGTGGCGCAGCCGGCGCCTCTGTGCCTCAACCCTGTGTCACCTTACCATGAAACAGTCTGTCGCTTCGACGACCCCCCGGTACAACTTCCCGCCGTTCTTAGCCGCCCTCAGCCAAAATATCGTTTCGACTCCGAACAGCAAAGGATAGATTTCCGTGGACCCCTCGGTGGCTTGAAAACCCTGAGATCGTCTGCTAGACATTGGGCTCTTCTTGTTCGGTAGGCCTGGTCCCGGGTTTTTCCAACCAATCATCGCCCCGGGCATCGCCCGACACGTCATCCGCCCATTGGTCGTCCGCTGTACGGCCCCGGCAAAGAGGAGAGACGTCGTTTGGGCACAATCGCCTCAACGCTCTCGTAGTGTGTCATTTTAAGATTCTAGGCGTACTCTATGATGTGGTCAATGCGTTCTCGGCGCTAAGCGCCAATGATCCGGAGGAGGAGTTTATGGTGTGCCGTTCGTTGCTCAGTGAAGTCCTTCTCGCCAAGAGTCTACGTCACGTACCCGTACAGCAGGGTCTCCATCACCTAAGCCTTCAGCATGCGCACCTTGAGGGTAAACAAGGCATCCTCCATATCATATAGCTCCTCTTTGGACCGATTGTAGCGAGTCATATCAGTCGTGTGATCTCTGACATAATGTCACCACTTGGGACGATAAGACCGTCTAGGTGAAAAACCTGCATCGTCTGTCTTCGCCCCTATCCCGCTGCTTCGATGGCGAGCGGTGAGGTCTCGAGTGCCTGGTTCGGACTCCGCAGCAGCATGGTTTCCTCTTCGGATACGATGATGCCTGATGCTTCGTGAACGGTCACAATGACGGCCATCATCTTCGCAAGTCCTTCCGCCGACTTACACAGAATGCCTGCATCGTCCGCGTACAGCATACCCCATAATGCCCTCCGCACGCGAGTTAGTGGGTCAAACCTCCACCCCTCTCCCCCCGAGTTCGTCTTCGAGGTGAATCAAGTCCCTAAACGATATTTCAGCATTATCCTGAAGCATACCAGCATGTCGTATATCACATGAGCCAAGAAGACATTGAGCAGAAGACGTGACAAGACACATATTTGTCGCAACCCCTGAGTGACGTCAAACCATTATGAGAGCTTACCGTCATCCGTACGCACGCGAGATCGCATGCCTTCGTGGGGCTGGCGGATAACGGTTAACGTCTGCTCTGAAAATCTGAAGCGTTCGAGCACCACCTACACCGGTTCTCGGTTGACGTGGTCATATGATTTTTGAGGTCGATGAAGCACACATGTACAGGGGGGCGGGGATTCTAGGTCGCCCAAGGTCTTCCAGTCGGCGCACGACGAGCGGAAAGCCGACTGGTTATCGTGCTGGGCGAAAGTCGCATTGTTCCTCGGGGAGTATCCATTCAGCATCGAGGCAGTTACTGAGGCAGGTCGTGACCATTTTCAGTTTTACCGGGCCTGAATGGGCAACAAGCGATATCCCTTAGTGATCGTTGAAGTATAATCGATCCTTCTTGCTATGAACAGCCTAAATGGTTGCATATTTCCACTGCTGAGAGACGCCACCCGCTCTCTGAACATATCGACAAGTATGTTGTGATAGCACCGTGGATTATTTCAGGGTGGTCGATTTTCAGCAACTCGCCCAGGAGGGCGTCTGGCCCCACCGCTTTCCAGTTTATCATTCTCCCGAATCCCGCCGTCATGCCATTCATGGTCGGTTCGTCTCCAAGCGATGGTGCAACGACCGTTTGTTGTGGAAGTAGAGCGATGATAGTCGGGCCAAGCGTAGACGATATCTTGGTCTCGATTAATAATTGTAGTTACTTAATGTCGTTACATCTGAATTGCACAGCAGCAGTACTGGAAATATGTTTGTTCGTAGTTTTTTGCGAGGCAGTAGTACTTTATGTACAACTTGTAAAATTCATTGAACGAAATGGGGCATGGGCGAAGCGTTTTACGTAAGAATGCGCAGCTTGCAAAGGTGGTGCCGTGTGCGTTCAGCGTGGTGGACAAACGTGGACGACAAAAATGCCGAATGGCACACACGTTTAGACGCAGAAAAAAAAAGCCAACAACAACAACCCTTTAGTACCGCGGTCCCGTTTCAGGGACAAGCCACTCAGAATTTGACTCGGTTATCCCCAAATCGGGATTGCAGTTCTAAGCTCTCGTACGATTTGTCAAAAAACTTTCTTGGGAAGGCAAGGAAAAAAGGCTCTCGCTTCGCGCTCGCGCGCCCCAATCAAATTTGAGTAGTTTTTCTCGAAACGCAGCCCCCAAAGCGCAACCGAGGTACTAGTACGTAGTAAGTGTCGTATAACAAGTAACTATTAGAAATGACGATGACAATGATGGTGTTCAACGCGCCCGAGATATATGGAGTTCGTTCCGAAGACTACAGGAGTGGTACGAGTATTGTGTAATTTTGTGTAATCATGAGATACCTGCATACATAGTACTTCGTATGTCAGCTGTAAATTGTAGAAAAAATATGTGGTCCCTTTTGGTAGTGCGGGTATGCTCAAGAATTGGAACCGGCACACTGATGGTTAGAGTGGTCCATGACAAGCGGTTTTACCCGTTCTTTAGCGAGCGGTCGGCATTTCTCAACGGGTACGATGTACAGGGGGGCTCTTAATACTGATAATAATTGTTGTCACAACAGGTGTATCCCGTACCTGGTGTACATACCAGGTAGCTTTTTTTGGTTTTGACAAATTTACAGCAAGCAGCAGTAGGAGTAGTGAAATAGGACCCCTTTCCCTTTTTGAAGGTGAAGCGGTATTTGTATAACATTTTAAAACAAGCCTTGAGAGTTTAATCTTTTGCCTACGATTTTGGTTTTTGCCCGCCACTGGTAAATAAGGTCCAAGTAAGTACTTTTGTAACTCTGACAAGGTACCTGATACCTATAGAAGAGACCTCAAATCCCGAACGCATTGAGTACAAGCAGGGTCCGTTTATCGTATTACAAAGAGATACCCGTACCTACAAAAATACAACAACGTATTAAAACAGTGCTGTTCTGTGACTTAATTATCTGAAATCTAACCCTCGGTCACCACCAGGAGAAGGCCGAATGGTTGCGACACACCCCTCTGTGCGGAAATACAAAGGAACGCTCTCTATCATTGCTACTTTTCCGTGTATTATCGGCCTCGTGTCCTCGTGTCTATTAATTATGTACAGGCAGAGTGATGCCCACCTATAATTTCATTATAGTATCGCTTCTGATATACCATGTACGAACCTCACGTACTTCAAAATCAACTTTTTTTGTAAGCTCCCTTCGTGCAACGTAAAAAAAATGTATCTCTCACATACTACTCTGAATTCACTTTTTTTCGCAAGCTACCTTCGTGCGACGTCCCAAGATTCTGTCTGTTGCGACATCACCTCCGAAACACTCATTCGTGTGTTCCTGCCCTCCTGCGCTTCGAACATCCGGTCCTCGTCATTCAGCACCGCTTGACCCGGAGCCATCGAAATGAGAGTATGTTGAGCTACCGAGGGGTTCACTTTATCCTCTCTACTTTTGTACAAGATATGCAGACAACAAAGCAGTACCTCCCTATATAGCTCGGCAGTATCATCCTCCATACCTCCTCTTACCGCAACACACTGCTGTACACACAATCATGCACGCTTGACACGAGACGATATCTCCCCTGAACGAGACTCAATAGTCCCGCCGCGTGGCTGGTCGAGATCGTACTTTTCAATCGTTACATAGAAATAAATCCGCCGCAATTTCTTGTCGCAGCTACTCGTACAGCAACCGACTTCATGTCTCGTATAGAGAGGATGAGGAGCAACCCTCGCTACACCGCGTTGTTGGTGGTCCGTGACCATGATGGTGAGTTTCGGCGCGAAGGCCTTACCTCGAGCAAAGACAACTCAACTGCAATAAACAGAGGAAGAAGAAGCCTGCCTGCAGTACCTGTGGTGAGACAACACAAACCGCCTATCGCCGCAACGCGGAGTC
>JBBMHQ010084863.1:0-24270 GCA_037834295.1 Postelsia palmaeformis | reverse complement strand
CTCCACGTGGGATTTGAACTTGGGTACCAATACCAATGGTCTTTGAAGCTAACCACTGGTCTACCGGGGCGACCGGTTGTACTTGGTATATAGAGTCGCTTCGAAGGGAAAGTTTCAGCAGTGGCGACAGTGAACGTCATTGGGTCGAAAGTTTTATTCTTTTCCCGGGGGTAACCTCGTAGAATTTGCTGCTTCGAAAAGTCAGCCACTGTATGACTGTGTACGCGTGTTGACGGGTGTCTGGAAAACAATATCAAGCACGCAAACCAACATACTATTAGTGCTTGAATACTCGTACAGTCGGACCCTTTCTGGGATGTGCCGTTATTTTCCTGCAGACCTCGTGTCACGGACGAGTTGTATATATATCAGTATTGCAGGAATGTGTTCACCTGTCAAAGAGTCTGACCTGAGCTCAAGTTGTGGGTCGTTGCTGTTGTTATGTAAATATAATGCTCGCTGATGTCGCAGCGGTATGTCGACAGGATACACGTACTATTCGCAAGACACAGGCCCAACATGATCCAGAAACTACTTATTAGTTTGGCCGGCAGTAGTAGCGCTAATAGCACAAAATCTTTCCCTTTCCACGTCCAACAACAAACTTCTCACATACGTGTATCGTACTGAAGGAGTTCTGTAGTCCGTCGAAAATGTGGATACATCACTAGATAAAATAAGTTTACATACATTTCAAGGGTTTCCCAATGAACGAATATAATGCGGTATCTCCCTTCCTTGTCATTGACAAGCGCCTACCTGCCGCTAGAATAAAACCTGGAATTCAGAGTTTACTCGAAATATCAATATGTGCATGTACACTCATACTGCTCACATATGGTACGTGGTGTCAAAGCGCCCTATAATCTTGATCCATGGTATATCTGAATTCAACCTCAATGACATTCACTCAGCACATCCAAGTATGTGCCAGAAACGAACGCACGCACGTCATCGGCAATAGGTTAAAAATTCGCGTTCTGGGCGCCATAGCCTGACAACAAAAAACGTCTACCACCGCTCACGTCAACAACCCTCAGTCAGAAAGCACTACCGATGAGGGTGGCTCGTCCTAACGCACTATCGCGAGAAACGAGCAACTCTGTATAAGTGGTCACGATATTGTATCGTACCTTTTGTGAAGGGTCGTTTGTAGCGGTTTGGCAAGCGCATGTTTTGATAGATAAAAGCCCAAACCTTCTGTCGGCGAGCATTGTGAACTGGTGAAAAAAAAAGGATTTCTTGCAAAGGAACGCCATCAGATCAAATCAAACCTCGTGCGGCGAACAACCGTTATAAGCCGCATCCTTTGTCGAGGAATATGTTGCCTGGGGACCAGTGCCAGCACTACGAGCAGACGCCAGAGGTGTACAGGTTTTCCAGGCGACGTGTGGGCAGGTGTCGATTGCCTTGCACAGACCGTAACGGCTGTTCTACTGGCATCAACATGGGCACCATTAGAAGGGTACTTCAGCCGAACCCCCATAGCAGAGGTCTACACTGTTCGCCTTTTGCGTGGATGGCCGCGGGACTGCCATGGTACCTCTCATGACATACCATAGCCTCCCCAAGGCATCCCATGGCGTGGAAAAGGCTTCTTTGGCATGCCGTGGCATGCCATGGGTTGTACCATAGCGATCTCCGCGGCAACCACTGCAGCATACTCCACGGCACTCCATGGCAACCCCACGACATGTCATGACAATCCCCACGGCACCAGTCAAGGCACCTTGGCTAGGGTTTAGGGTTCCATTGTATGACGTAGAGATCCGTGGAAGATTCCGTGGTATGCCGTGAAAGGGTTTGCCGCAGGTAGGGCCACGACAATGCAACGGTATGTGGCGAAAAATGACGGCAATGCATATCCCCTGCGTCATCCTCGTCAAGCATATTCTCAAAAAGCGGTACTGTCAGCACCACCCTGCAATGGTTCGTATCAGTCTAGCGTTGGCGTGCAGATTAGACAACCTTAAGGTGGCGCCTTTTAGCTACAAATGGCAAACAACACAGATCGATTTCGTTCTTCACAAACATGTCAATGAGCAGCTAGGCATTCTCTTCTAAAGAAACTACTTAAGGCAAGTCTTTCGTTTTTGTGGCAAGTCGAACAATCTCGAATTCGTTCATAATCACGGTCTTTTGTTCACTGTGTAGGGTTAGACACCAGGCCCAGATGAGGAATTGCGACACTGGCCGTCGTTGGTGGAAGAAAGCCATTGCACGAATACATGGCTGTAATTCTATCGCCACGCTGTTGTATATTGCTTGAACTGCACACCGACACTCCTCTATGAGGAAATATTTCTGTGGCGATCAGGGAAACTTGTTTGAGCCGAGACGCCCAACCCCTACATTGGCATCGTGGTATACCGCATGGAGAAGTTCGGGACTTCAAGTACCGACGCAACGGACGGAAGCACGGCACCACTACCACACGATACAGGGATGTGTCCGGGGGGGTACCGACGGCTCGGAAGGGGCTTCAGCACGGTTCGATTTAATACGGCGGAATCTCGTCGGGGGGAGATACAGCGCGGACGGTGTCCACGAACGGCTGGAACAGTGAGTATCAGAAACTATGAAAACCCCGATACGTTGGATATCGCCGCTCCGATACCGGAGGTATTCGCGCTAAGGAACAATATCTGCGGTGACGTGTGCTCGCTCTGTAGTACAATCTTTTGTGAGGCAGGAAGCCGACAGTGATTCGAGCTATACTCTCCCTATCGCGATCGGTGCCTGGCACTGAGACAACGGAGCTCCACGGACTGAGGGTAGACACTTTGGCGACTCTGCTGAATACCACGCTCGAGGAGAATCGGTCAGGGTATTAAGCGGAGTAAACATACCCCGCGATGAACCAACAGAACCAGCCCTCGGGAAAGAAAGCGGAAATTATCCAGAACACTTTTGAATCACGCCATGACTACACCGTTCAATCCACAGACAAAAAGAGGACAAGCCAGGAAACGAACACACCCTTCTGGCTCGATACTACATGGTGTTGAAAACCGTCAAGATAAAAACTCGAACAATACCTCGGTGCTAGTGCGGGACCAAAGCAATGGCCTGTGGTATTGCTGGCAGGATCTGATATCCTGTCTGCCGTATCTAGAACATCTGCATCGAGCTGGCTGTAGCGACGGAGTACAATCCGAGGACGCCGATAAGACATTATGCCATCCCGTGTCGGGTTGCCGATGTCGTGAAAGAAGGGTATGTCACGATTGCACACGGAGGTTTACCAGCTGTCGAAACCCGGGCACGGCACCATCCTTGAGAACCCAACCCGCTGGCAGGACACAGTCGGTGAGCCTATAATTGCTATGAGCTTCACAGCTTGACATTGGATCCTCGCGCGGAAATCTACTGTAGGGGCGGTGCCCATCGTACTCGTAGCCTTTCCGAATAATATTGTAGGTGCGTCGCGATTTTCGACGGTCGTGACGTTTGGCCCCGGTTTGCTCGGATGGACCAAGTAGGCTCTTCCGACGGCAGGGTTTGCCTTGTTTCGTCCTAAACGGTTCTGATCCGGGGGTCCTCAAGTGCGCAACAGGTGTTGCACATATCCCTTATTTCTGTGATATACTAGCACATCGTGCAATTCGGTGGGGGCTAACACATAGAAATGTTGGTCGGACTGCGCGAACAAAGGTGTATCTATCTTCAAGCTCATACTTCGGGTGGGACACTGAGCACCTGATGTGAGGAGCGCGGAGGATTAAGGCATCAGTTCCATCGTAGTCTCATTCCGTGGAACACGACCCGAGGTTTCTGAGGTTGCAACATAAGACGTTTCTCGTTGTACTCGGAATGAAAGTTACACGTGACCACAGGGGGGGGACAATAAGGGACATCGGACATAGATACATATACCAAGCCACCACCCTGGAGCGATAGAGTAGGGAAAGCTTCAACTCGGAATACGGACAGGGGTGAGCAAAACAAGGGGTCGCTCCATTTGACAAAGGACACGTTCTTGAGTAGCAGTCTACCCAGGCAACAACGGGCGGCGACATGTCCCTTCAGAAAAGGGATTCAAGCTATTACCACCTGTGACCCGTTAAACGACTGGCACAGGAGATGTCCGTGTATCACCCAAGCCACTCAAGGCATTGACCAAGCGCCTATCTCGCTGCCACATGAGGGCAGCAGGCGTCGACAGCATGCATAAGCAAGGGGTTTCTATGCTGGTTGTGCTTGCACAATGCCTCAGATCTGCACGTTAACGGAAAAATGACATCACACATCGCAAAACAAGAATGTGGACCTACGATACGTTATCAAGCAGCAAGCAGCTGGTAGGAAGAAAGTTTGCTTCGTTACGGTAGATCAGTAAACTTGCTGGTAGTTGCACAACGCGCGCCGGTACACGCACCCACTCCGCACGTCCTCGGGCTGATAAGCTGAATTATGATCGGCAGTTGAGTATCTGATGAGCCCAGAGTAGTGAGCGGTAGATGCGTTTCTGGGGTTCTTTCTTTGGTAGCTTCGCGCTCATGCATGAGGCATTCAGTGGGTGTGCGTGCTACAGTGCGGTACGACTGCCACCAGCAGTGCTCTGTTGGGTGGAACGCGCTCATAAAATAAAAACACCACTATTTCTGCGTAAAGAGGTATTCATATAGCTGGGATATGAAACGCCTATACCAGCACCAGGTTTTCATCGGTTCTGAACACCATATATAATTTGCAAAACATTTCAAGTTCAGAAAGTTGGTACCGGCGTCTCGTGAGGCTCGTCTGCTCATATATGGCACGATTGCTTGTTCAACCTAGAAAACAACTGGTGTGAGGGGGCTGAAGCGACGTACACACATCACGTTCTCACGACCTCGGGTAATCTAGCTAGCGTCTACATGAACTCTGCGCCGATGTGAACCCTGCTCGCCTGCGCCACCTTGCTTGGGTCCAGTGTAGCTTCGCTCTTTCCCACGTTTCTTCGTGGAAAAACCTGGCGGCCACCCCTGGAAGGCGGCAAAATGAAATTTTATGAATATCGAGGAGGCAATAACGGTAAAAGATCGTGTTGTGCTACAAGGCCCATCGATGGGTGCTGTTGGCACTACGTCGGTCGTGCTTCAGTGTCTCAACACTCCCAGTCACGTCTGATCCGTACGCTGTGTAGGCGATGGGCACTTCACACAAGTCCCGACCACATTGTTGTTCACTGCACACCACAAGCAGGAAGACAATGTCCAGATACGAACAATGACAACAAACAGTGCTGACTGTAGCGATGAGTTATGACAATGATGATTATCTCAAGCGATAATGCTTATGGTTGACGTCCGTGATGTGGTCATCCGGGCGATGCTTCGCTATTTTACACTGTTGATAGAGGCATTTGGTATATTTCCGCCAACGTCGACAGATCGAATGATGTATAGACCTGTACCGACTATTACGGGGCATCATACTGTAGTTAATAGGATCTGCGGCACACACAACAACCAATATATTCAAATATTTTTAGTAACAATATTTGGTCCTACTAACCATGGTGTCCCGTCATACAAGAGTTTCGCCTTGAACTGTTTCCTACCAACCATGGTGTCCCGTCATACATATGTGGAGTTGCTTCAAACACTGCGCACCATAAACACGACACCCCATATCGGTTTCGTTCGAGTATTACACTATCACAGTGGTGCGTGATATACCATTGCTGTATTTTGTGACGAAACCGTCTTTCCTCCGGCAGGATTTCTAAGCCCCTACCTACTATACCGCACGTTGTCACCGTATGGGTGTTGAGATCTTTATACGTATATATCGTGATGTGCAGTCAGTACGCACTAATGCGAGTACACTTGGTATATTATGATAGATGCGGAGAATACAATATGCAGCGAGACTTGAGTTTGTTCTTTCCTGCCGACGCACTGTATTCAAGTTACCTCTACCATTCTGATCGTAATGCGGGATCAGGTAACGTTGCATAGAACACTACAAGTACGCTGCGGGGACTTTGCTAGGAACGGTCCATGGAACCTTAACGGGCTGCTGTAGAATACACCTGCCCGTAGCATGGGCATTGTTTCGCGATCAGGTGATGGCATCGCCCACCTCGATCACTCTACTCTTCTCTTTTACTCTCTCCCTTTCTCTCTCTTCTCCTCTCGACCTTTGAGATCAAGACTCCTTGAATATTGGCCACAGAAAGCGCCAACTTCCAACCATCATTTTCCCTCTTCTTTAAAGTGGTCTTCACAGGCGCTCCGGTGCCACCTCTGCCATCTCTCTTCACAGAGACAGAGCCTCGACACATGCATCATTATTTCAGATCATGAGCCTCGTTTTTCCAGCTCATGAGCCTTGTTCTTTCTATGTAAGTACTTGTAGACGGTTCATTCCTGCTAACAACGATACGCAGAACCGAGCTTGTGAGCTCAAATACTTTAGTAGCGTCTGAGACTGCGTGAAGCGACTATGGTTTGAAATTACACGAGCGATATCGACAATCAATAAACTCGTCGATGCGGTTTCGATCTTTGATACGTCAACGCTATCGGTCAGTGTCGGCTTTCGAGATACGGATGTGCCAGGGGGTGGAAGACAAAACGCGTTGCCTACGATGTATCGAAACAGACGATGCTATATCCAACTACAAGAGCGACGCATTCTTTGATTGTTCGCCCCCATGTTACTTACCGCAATAGATGGTGTGTTTATTGTCATTGCCTCTTGTCGAGCCGAGGCCGTACAGCAGCTGCAGAATCCGGACAGTAGTAAATTTTCTCGAGGAGTAAATAGTGTGAAAGATCAATCAATTGTTTGTGGGACACGAAACTATGGCGCGAGCATTACCGATTACATAAATTTCTGGGGGGTGGTACCTTGTTGTGCTGTATCCCATTCACCAACTATGCAAGAGAAAAAAACACCCTGCTTAGACGAAAGTAGTTCTTTAACTCCCCAGGCGTCAGCGGCGTATCATTCACATTGGGCAGTGGAATTGATGAAGCGGTGAACAGACCGACTATCTGACGTCGTTGATCTGTTACGAATCTACCCCCCGTACTTTACAACCCTCTGATGTTGACGTTACATGGGTGGGCTCGCTGCCATGTGATCTATCAGTCAGAGAGAAGCTAGTAGCACCTGTGGAAGACTGGTGGAAAGATCAAGGCACCGGCAGTCTACAGGCACGTTGAGAATACACGATGAAGGTGTTGCGATATATAAACGACAAACGACTTCGACCATCGGTCAGGGTGTCGTAGCGGTGGGAAAGGTGGGAAAAGTTAAACAGGCGAAGTCACGTTGTGACGCACGAGAGGAAATTTTTGCCCTGCCAACAATAGTTTCTGCTAAAGTACAAATAGCCGGGAAATGCTGTGGATGGCCTTGGAGGTAAACAACATCTGGTATCAGGCGGTACACCAGGCACAGGGCTTTCAGCATGCTAACCAAAGTTTGGTGAGGACGGACCAAATCACAGGCTTTGAAATATTAAAAACTAAAGCAATCGAATTATAATTTTGCAAGGATTATAGAGGGGCAGGCGATGGCGATTCCGACGAGAGTATGTCGCTCTTTTGCCGAGAGCTGTTGTGGAAGCAATGGTGCGGCGCAACCGAAAAAAAGACAGGCAACCAACATCATGCGACATTCGAGGCTAAAACATTGAAGATACGTATGAGTGGGACCGTTTTACACTGGCTAAAGAGTAGGACAAACTTTGCCTCGGAATATGTTTAACCCTGGCTCGAAGCAGGAGAAACTATGTAGTAAGTGTTGTCACCTCTACTATCATTAGTTGAATACAAGCGACGAGGAAATTAGAAACTTGGCATTCCACCGGCTGTACCACACGGTCTTGCTACAAGACTTGTTCGAACCGATACAAAATGCCGGTATGGCCTGTAGACCTATTCATGTCCGGGGTGCTGTTCGTCACCAACGCTAATGCAGGAGATCGACGGTGGGGAAAGTTACCGATACCCACAGTTTTTAAAGACGAAACCGAAAAGTGATATATACGTCCACGAATTAGCTGAAGCACTGCCCGAACGTTGCAATACCCACGCAACGACGAAACATGAAACAAACTGACATACACATGTGTACACCCGTGGATGACGGCCATCGAGATATCACCCAGGCCCGCGCGTGGTTAATTCGGAGCGAGAGCTTGCCCGCAGCGTCCTACGCTCTTGATCATACCGTGGAAAATGTCTAAGTTTAGCTATCGGAACGGGGGTCATGCTTTTTCAGTGTCTCGGTTCTTCATTTCAACCAGCAGCCAGGTGCGTTTTTTATTGACTCGTGGTCGGCCTCTCTCACATACCACTGATCCTCGTTTCCACACGGTCACGCCGTTAGCCGTGATGGTTTATGTTCATCGAGGACGCTGCACCTCATCCCCTTCGAGCTAGGCTCTCATTGAGTTATTTGCTGTCCCATGTTTGCTAGACATCTGGCCACAGTAGCATATTCAACGGGGTAGTTTTCTAGTTTAGGAAGTGTACAAGAAGATGCATACTCATAGGGAAAAGGTGCCTCAGGTTTCTGCTGGTACTATGCAAAAATCAATGTTCTGTTCATCGATTTGTGCTTCGACTAGAATCGGCCCAAATATTTTCTTTCAAAAAGTGGAAAGGAAACGCGAAGCTACATATTTCCTGGAGATATTTCAATTTTGGCCTTGTCATGTTCTGCCCAATCCCAGCAACTAGATTAAAACATGTAGATAAGATACTTATGACCATACCACACTTAATACCAGCTCTTCAAGTGCGACTCCAATATTCTAAGATCCGCCCCGTGGTACAGTATTATATTCCAGCTTGCCTGGTATGTATTAGATACGTGCGAATACTTGATCAAGTCTGTACGTATGTCTCTATCCACCCCCGCTCGCAGTGCAGACGGGAATCCCACAAGACTGTGTGTGTCCTGTGGGACAACCGCTTCGATAAGCTACCGCACTAATCCAAACATGGGACATCCATGTCACAATTTAGCCCCGAGACCGCTCCCGTCACAATCTCACCTCTCACGTTCGATGGTCTCCCGACCCACCACTGTAAGGAACGTTGCGTTTTGCGCCGTCCCAGTTGGACATAGAAACGAATGGGTATCGTCCCGCCAGGCCAACAAACCCAGTATGCACCGCCCCGTAAAGTCACGAAAAAGAAGCGTCACTTACCTTACTGCCCTGCAAGGGAGCCTGTGCGGCATAGAGCGATGGACTAAAGCCGGGGAAGCACGCCTGTGGTCTACGGGAGTACACTATACTCCCTAAAACTTGCTTTCCACGAGGATGCGAACTAACGTATGTCAACAACAATTGAACCCCCCCATAACAACACATATCTCACAGGTCTACATTATCTTTGAATCGTGCTACGAGCACGACAGTGAAAACATCATACCATCTACGGTGTTTTTGATTCACGTACAAACGTGTGCCGTTAAACATTCGCAGGTGGCTTTTTCCGTTCACACCCGCCAA
This sequence comes from Postelsia palmaeformis, assembly GCA_037834295.1. Taxonomy (NCBI): domain Eukaryota; class Phaeophyceae; order Laminariales; family Laminariaceae; genus Postelsia; species Postelsia palmaeformis. Next base: position 14,810 of record JBBMHQ010084863.1, on the reverse strand, counting down.
ATATCAATGGCCGCGGTTTAAATAGTGGAAACCAAACAAAACAGCGCCTAGTTGACGTTGATGTTTATTGCACGGTTTGATTCGCAAACTATCGTTGCTAGCCGCGTGCGTCCATCGAGGAGACCACCAGCACTGCTGTCAGTCCACCAGCCTCGCTAGGGGGGAGCGAGTGGCAACGGGGCAGGGCATCATCAGATGTTGATTCGGCTCTGTGCATTCGACGCAACACACGCATACTACAGAGACAAGTACTCAAGTACAACAGATTATTGGTCGTTGACGAAGGTTACACAAACGAACGGGTAGCAACACACAACACACCGCTCAATTTTTGTAGGGTTGTACTGTCGTCTGGTCATGACACGTTCCCTCCTCACCACTATGACACATAGACTCCAGCGCGCGCCCGACCTCTATACGATATACCTTGAGAAATGGCTCAAAACGTCGAGAAATAAGTACCACCAGTCTGACATAAATTACCAAACAGTTGTACAGGACGGCGTTCGGAGTGCGAGCAACAAATAGTACAGCGACCCTATCGTCTGGTAATGTGCCTGGAACATGTACACGTTATCGCGCAGTCGACTGTGCTTCGTAGCAGGGCTTACGTGAAGCCTCCCGCAGCATAAAGGTTTGTTTTAACAAAGTGAAAAATGTCTCATTCTAACCTCTCGGCCTTACTATGTTTGCGAAATTTATAGAGTCGAAACCTAGTTTTGTGACTCCGGGCTCGCTTCTTTCGGTTATCTCTTTTTTGTCGCAGGACACGGTTTGATTCTCTTGCGCTCGCCTGCTGGGAGTCCTTGACGCGTCAACTCCTGTCTGACGTTATTTATCCTTATCAATCAATGAAATACTTTGCGGAGTTCAAATCCATGTGTGTATGTACAAAAATATATATATACATATATTATGCTATTACTCATAAGTATAATATTCGATCGGATTCCCGTCTATCGAATTTTCTGTTGGGGCGTTTGGTTGGGTGTCGCTCACGACTGCTTTATGTAGCCCCCGTCCACTCCACTACACTGTCCCGTTCATCTACGTGTCTGTCAACGGTGCACCGTGTTTGCCAGTGCCGTCTAAGCGAGCAAGCCGGAAGACCTTTCTGAGCATATTTTTTAGTGGACGATCACGGCTGAAACAAGCCTGCGCGTTAGTCATCGTGTGAGGCTGGAGCGTTCGAAATAATAACTTGGCCCATACGAAGTAAGAACTTTCATTCACGAACGACTCAGGGAAAATAGTACGTGTTCGTTTAGCTGCATGCTGTACGGCGCGCAGACCATTTTATTCACCAACGTCGAACACGGAGGTGTACGTGTTTACAGTACGTACACGAACAACAAGTCAAATATCGAATTCGGGTATCCCTGCCTCAATACCGAACATAAAACGCGGTAATCATCATGTTTGATACCGGGCACGGCACTGTACATAGAGCCATCCCGTGGGCGAAAATACACGAGCAAGGCAGCGGCTGTCGGTTTGACACCTGGCCTGTCCGCGCAAGCTAGTGGGCACCACACATCCTTTTCCCCAAGGGCTGCAGGAAAATTCCACAGATGTGTTTTTGTTCGAACCCAGGCGATGACATAATGGCATGTGTCCGGGTCAGTATTTGGTTGTAATATATCTGAAGCATAAATGCAGCGGCTTTGAAGAAAACATTGTACGGTACTGTCTGATTGCCCTTGACGGGGGATCAAAAATAGTACAAGGACTGCTATACAACAAATACAAACACCCTTAGGGTCGGAGAAACTGTCATGTGTAAAATTTCAATCAGGTTGGATGGTGCAATAAATGAATTTCGTCGTCATCGCGAAAGTCGAAGCACACTGAATAGAGACCAAAAACCGTCTTGTGTGCTCTCAAATCGTTGGAGCTCATTGTGCTACACGTGCAGACATGCGGCTTTGGACGCTGGTACGCAGGCTGCTGTTTGAGCGCGAGCTACATTTATTCGCGCGAAATGAGCTAACCAGAAGATTTGATCATCACCCTTCTCATCATACCTATCATCACTACATCGGATACACCATGCCCGGGACAGCCTCACCTCACCAAGCCACTGTACCCAAAGAGGTGAGGTAATCAAGGTAGATGGTGGCTCGGATAGCGTTATACTGCTTTTGGATGTAAAACTTTTCACCCGAGGAAACCATGAAAAACCTTTTCATGGTGCATTCTTACTTGCGTATACGTCACATTATCATGCGCAACGACTGCCAGATATAATCAGGTCGCTCGGTTTGCGATACTATGAAAATCTTGAGAGGAGTGAGCGAGGTGGTCGGTATTTGACATCTTCGCTGCATTCTGCTGCGATGCCAGTCTATTGCCGGTAGTAGCTATAGACTGTTCGTGATGGAGTCATTAACCCCAAAGAAAAGCATACTGAGCTTGTCTGGCATTGAACGAAGAGTTAGGGATTACATGACAAACGCTTCAGGGGAACAGGGTGTCCCGACATTGCTGAACATGTGGGCCGCGCTGCGTGGGCGCAGTCGTCCGGTACCCGCTTAGTCTGACCATGGTTTGCAAAAGATGCATGCATTGATTTTCGTCCACAGGAATATTGTTGATCTTGTTCGATCTTCGTTCCATAGTTGCCGATTCAGGTTGACGCAACAGAAGGCTTCAGGTGTTTCCCCAGCGAGTGAACACAGCAGGACATGGTCACTTTCAAAGCCACCGATGCTTGTCACGTGCATAACGAAAATAGAAATGGTGAACGGCCTGTGATACGATCGCACAATACAATGCCTTGGGAGCTCTAACGAGTTCCCTGAACTTGTAAATGTTACTATTGTGGTTTAGACGAGTTTTCGAACGTTGTCCTGAATGACTACCTGTGCTGTTGGTCGTCTTTTCACCACAAGTATCTGAAACATGCGTCACACACGACAACACTAAGAAACGTACCTACCGTGTGTGAACACGCTGTGAAATCCTGGAAGGTTTTAGCGTATCGTTGACATTGCAGCTGATGACATGGACATTAGGAACACGACTGCTGGGTTAAAGTCGCTGTTGAGCAAGTGCAATTTGCACTTTAGGTCGGCCTGGCCCCAATGCCAACTTCGTTTCGGATATAGCGTGAGGATTTCAGATAGTTCGTCGTGGAAGCGTGGACTTTACAGTTGTACAGCACAAACCTTTCGTGGGCAACACAATATGGTGTGGTACGAACAAACATTCAGTCGCCCCAGTGTCATTTCCAGGGAGAACAGCCAAAGACTTGTACGTTGCTCGTGAAGCCCGTTCAGCGGATCCCAAACAGAAGCATGCTATCTCGCCGCGGGTGTTGTATCTACGGTTCATCCACCACCATTAGCCCAACACCTACCATCGACGATACCGCACCGAGATGACAATCTCGATAAGCCCGTCTCATCATCGAACCGTATTCGTATAAATATACATATCGATCGACAATTTTCAAACGAAAGTGTGTTAGGGCACTCCAGGCATGTCCTGGTTGTCTTGGATTGATACTACCACCCCCACTACAGTAGATACAATCGACTGAAGACCATCGTCGGCGAACAGCCAGCCGCCCGACAGCTAACCGACTCACAGCTCTCGTAATTACCAGGTACCGTAGTACTTCATCCATTGCAGATATTGTCTGGCCTTCCGCCCTTCCCACTGAATTACGTGCAACTTTCGCGTGACAGTTGAAGCTGCTTCGCTCAAGGGGGGTTTAAGAGTAGCACGTGGCCGCCACTTCGCTCGTGGCATGATCGACAAACAGACAAGTGCTATCCTTTGTGCGCCGAATCTGTTCCAGACCTCTTTATATTCCAAAGCAATATGCTCATGACGGCAATTTCATCTTGATATCCTCTCGGCCGGCACACGTTCTAGCTCATACCCAATCTGAAAAGAAATCGCTTCAACAGAGATATATACGCCCCTCCCTTCTTTACTCGTGTCTGGTAATACGCCCAGAGATCATGGCCGCTGCGTCAACTCCATTATTACGCACAGGCACGTTCCTGTTGTTGTCCATGCCGGCACACATAGAAGCACACACCCGATCTGAGGAGATAGTATATTCCAACAAACGTGTGTACAGTCATTCATTCTACCATAGTTCTGGGAACACGCGCAGAGCTCACGGCCGTGTGGAGTTGATCAAAACAATACATAAAAAGTACAATGTATGGCGCGGATCCGATATTTAGGCCCGGGAACATGTCCAATCATTTCCCTCGTTCTACGTGTGCACTGACTCCTCTACATGACGAAAACACTGCCAAACACCGAATACCAACCAATCAGGCACAACGATATACAGCGTATATGTGCAAAGGAGGTGGCCGTCGTCTCCGGCAGCGCATTCGTTCGTCTTCACAGACCTGGACGGACTCGAACGCAGCGCTACTCGACCAAGAACGTTGCCTGCATATTTCGTGCACAGGGTTTGGAGGGATGCAGGGAAGATGTCGGATAGTACTGGCATGAACAACTGCAGATTAGGAAGACAGTCCTTGTCATGCATAGCCGGTTCAACAGCACGTAAGATTGAAAAATTCAAACCGACGAGATTTGATCAGCCAAGCATGTGCTGAATATCTCCAGAAAAATATGCAAATCACCCTCCGCGGGTCAAGTGAGTGCTAGGTAACTCCGCAACTAAGTTACGACTACAACACGGAGGAGGCGTTATCAAGAAAGGGGACATCTACTTGATGAGATGCAACTATTAAAAAATAAAGGATTGAGGACGAGGCAGGACATTGCACATATAGCGTTGGAAGTGGGACGCGGGCACATACGGGGTGAATAGCGGCACTTCTAAAAAATTGACCTAATGCATAGCTGACAGTAGCCTGTCAACCGGTCGGCAATCGTGATCCTGAGTTTTACACTGCTGCCCTGGCGGCGTCTTGTGTTCGGCTCACAATGATGAATCGAAATGATGCTTTGCAGAGAAGAGGCCATTACCATGAGGATTAATAAATAGCATGCCATCGGAACGAAGGTTTTCTGCGGTCTTGACTGTAGAATAGACTGAATAATAGCGTTTCCGCAAGTTGAGGTTGAATCTGCAAGCTATTGGACGGATGTCGATGTCATCACGGTCAAATATTTCCCCCATCGGAGTTAGAAAGCGTTCGGGCGCGGACCATACTGTCTTGAATATATGAAACCATCGATAGTATAAGTATCAACGACCGACCAGTCTACGACGGTCGGGAGCGTGCGGTTGGTTCATGCTTCTGGGGATTCACGCGCAGATACATATGTACCCACCGTTCAATCACTTACAACCCCAGGTGGAGGTTTTCGAAACAAGAACGTTCGACGTCGTGGAATGAAAGGTGCACCAGCACAACACACTATCAACTCCTACATGTTATTGGATTTTTTTAAACCTGGGCAAAACACCACCTGACGATCTTGTGAAACGCCTGTGAGTCTATGTCGTCACGCCCTAACGTGCATCACGTACGGGAGCCATGCGTACGTACCTTGCGGATGACGCTCGCCATACCACTGATTGCTGCGTCGCGGTCAGGGTAAATCTTGACCTCTGAAACCTTTTCTGTGTGGAGTAGGTATTCGATCGGCTCTTCAGCGGTTTCGATCTCGCCGTAGAATCGACCGTCCAGGAACAAGGCCAGGGTTTTGGTGACCTCCGGCCCCCCGTACAGTTCGATGTACACTGAGTGAAGGTCTTGGGGTTCCCCAAAAGAGAATGTGATCCAGCACTCCTCGTTAATGTGTTGAGCATCATTCTGCGGGAAACAATACCATCCGTAGCCATACTGGTCGCGATAACATCCGTCTGCGCCACAGACAATGCCCGCAAACGACCCGTCACACTCTGGTGCCACAACTTCCACCGTTGTCCTCGTGCAAATATCGACTAGGGCTACGAGCACGGTCACGGTGTTAAACACGCCAGCAGGGAACGGTAGGAGTTGGGGACAGAGGCTGAGGTCGGAAGGTGGTGTTCAGTGCCATCGGTTTGATTGTCGTACCTTGAGAAAAAACATCACCCGACATTTTGTCACCGGTCGGTTTGCCGTTTGAATGGTGGACTGTCTTTTCGCATCTACTTTCAAAGTATTTATGAGTTTATCTAACGTCATGCAAGTGCGGTAATATGTCAGCAGCAACCGAACTGAAACGTCATCCACGATATCCTCCCAACGACGCGTTCCGACTTTTGTCGGGCAAGAGGAGTACTCTTGAGCAGGCGTCAACTGCGCTCGGGGAGTCTAATCGGTGGACTGAATATACCAGCCAACTTCCAAACTTACATTCCAGTGTCAAATACCCGACAAAACGTCACGCTAAAGCTTTGTCATATCACACTATGGAACGTTGTAGCGATTCGTATCTTGCGCGATACTTCCCGAGAATAATAAGTCGATTATTTCATCTACGGCGCCGCGCTGGTCACCGCAACACATGCGGTTGACATGGTGCCCACGTCGGCGTTTGATGGGCAATGTTTTGAAGCCCCCACCAATGCCGATGAAACCTATTCGGAGGAAGCCGAAACGTGTCACGTCAGGTCAGGCCGAAATTTTTCAAAAACATAATCTGCATCGGGGTAAACTATTGAACACGTAGCTCCTGGCTTATAGCCATGTAACCAGCGCGGGATCAGAGCGGGGTATGGATACCCCTACATTCATCATTGACACAAATACGTGCGGCGAGCCTATTCCATCGAACGTGTGTTTCCTTCTGATCCTGCCAAGCTGCTTCCTGCCGAAGTAGCGTTTCGTTTGGTCAAGACACGCCTGACGTCCGGGGCTTCTTTACGGAGGAAATTCGCCCGAGTTTATCGCAGCAGGTTTTGTTCTTAAACATGAAATGCTTCGTATGCCTTTTTTCTCTGTCGGGTAGTACGTTTGTGTTTGGTACGAAGTTAGTGCTTTGAGTGAGATGTGCTGTAGGTCTCTTCAAGTGAGGAGTCTAGGGAACATACAGATGACGGCCTCAGTCCTCCGACCTCGTGTGCCTCATGAGGCTGTAGACGTGGTTTGCCAATACCGGAAGCGCGTCTGCCTTAACATGGACAAGGGGAGAGAGAAAAGGGTACTCGAACGTATGCCCTTACTCACCCGTGCAGGGAAAATGAATGATTCGTTGCGAATCATAATCAACAAATGCCACCTTTGGCAGGGAATCTCGACCGAATGGCTGTGAAGGACCGCTAAAATGTTTATCGCCCCATCGGCCCCCTTTTTTCAATATGCAGCAAACGCTTATTTTCGTCAGGTATGTGTTGGTTTGCGGTTTTCAGGCCCAGGGTCATGCTGAATGAAAGCGAGGAAAAATGTTGCAGTGGTATTTGTGTAGTTTACTGCGAGCTCAGTCCAATCAGTTATATTTCTTCGACAGAGCACTTTCGGCTGTTGTCGACGAAGAAGAAGCACCGTGAGTGCACCTTTTCGACACGGGAGCCGAAAATTTGAAAGCTACGTATATACGTCTCCGGTAGGTCATGATCTCGATCACCTGGTAAGTTGCCTGTCCTTGAAAGAGTTTGCGTAGGACAAACATAGTTTTTTTTTAACCCAGAAAACATGTGCTAAATCATGGGAGGTCACAAGGTGACTAGAGCTGAAATATTCAAGATCGCGAATATACCCGCCTCATGCTGTCTCTCTAAAACAGGTAAAAGTTGGTGATGCGGCCAACGTCGACATCGACACTCTTGAGAAGCACTCGTCTATGAAGGTGCACACTAAAGACGGTATTGACAGCTCGAACATCGACGTTCGATATGAACACCAATGAAAACAATTGCACTCGAACATGAAGTACATGTTATATGCACCTTCCGCGTGATAATGCGTGGAACCTTTCAAATTGTACCGTTCGACAACACGATCCGCTAGGCTTGGTACCGGTTACGTCTCACCTAAGGACGTGTGAAAAGTGGCGGCGAAGATGGTGGCCAGCAGAGAGAGAACCCGCATTGTCGTAACGAAGGGGGGGGCGTTCAAGAATGCGGTGAGTACCTGGCCAGGTCGCTCAGGTGGGATGATGCTTCAAGGGTGCCGGATCGCGAATGACGGGGTGGGTCAGGAGAATCCAGCGGCTTCCACCAAGCAAGCCGGTGCAAGTCGGGATGATATAAAAATTGGTTGTACAGCTTCACGTACTGACTTCGAAAAAAACATTTCCGTGGTTTCAAGAATACGACACTCGGGAACTGAGCTGACCTGAGGGGCGTGTCTATTAGACTAACAGCTACCCCAGCAGTAAAATGTATTACGCGCCTGGGCTGGAAGACGTTTTTACACACACACATATACGTGCATTGATTGGCACGCTCGCTCGAATTTCGCTATCGCTGGGGGCGGTCTCAGGTACATACGATAGTAAGCCAGCGTTACGCCCGAAACAAATTTCCATCGTACTGAGCACCAGGGCAGTACATGAACCGCTCGACAATGTTGAGTGGACGTTACTCAGTTGATTTCAGCATGTACAAACAACAAACGTCTCAAAAGCGGTGAGTCCTTTTCGACGAAATCTTGTTGGTAGTGATACGTTTGCATGTTACTACGGCTGAAGGAACTGGACACCAAGTGAGCCCGTCTGCGCATGTGGTGAAGCACTTCGCTGAACACTAGGAAGATTTTCCATAGTGACGAGAAGTATGCGGGACCCCATGTATTCTTACTGGCAGGGCTCAGCGACTCAGGGATTATCGAACGGACTGGATAGACTAGTTTGCTTTTTACCGGTACAATATATTTTCGACTGTACCTTTATGGAGGAGACAGTAGAAACATACTCATGTCGCCGACTCCATCCGCTGGATCAACGGTTATACCTCAATCAGTCTCATATTTACCCCGCACGATCAGGGATATAATCATTATATTGAAATAGAGGACAACTGCTGAAAAGGTTCGATTGTTTGTGTGATTGTTGAACATATTTTTCCTCGGATATTTAGATCAATATTTATACTAGGACCAAGGGGCACCGGTGCAGCTTAGATGGTGGCCAGTACCTAACATAACGCATGGTAATATAGCTTGGACTGGATGCTGTTCCGCGAAAATCGACAAAGGCGGTGATTCGCCCTTGTACGAGTAATAACTCAGTTGGGGGTGAGACACGCCTGGTTTTGAATTAAGTCCAGATACAGCCTGTTCTTCTGAAGTCCGTACAGCTGTTATAGCGCTCGGAAAAAGACTGCAGGTTCTACAGGTCGTCTTACACCCGTCGGATGAAAAATGTGTTCGGCGCACCAGAGCACGGAAATCGACTGACTTTTCGGGTTCGACGTTTCGTGGTTAGACTCAACTCGTATTATACCCTCTCACTTACCTGACACTGTATACCTCAGTTGAGGGATCGAACGATTGAGTGGTTGTTGGCCCCCTCTTTAATTGATGCTGCACCAGGTGCAACCTGTGACTTGACGACGGTAGACCGTGCACACGGTTAAATGCTGGTGCTTCTTCTCGAGGATCTATTATCTCTCGACAGACCTTGGAGAGCTTTCACATATCTTGACTGCACTATGAAATGGCACGTAATAAAACCTTGACAGCGGGTACTATCTATTAACATGTTTACTGTGGCCAGAGTAGAACCATCCTACAATCTGCTTTATTCGCTGGGTATACGTTTCGCGGTAGCCGCACCCCTGTATCAAAAGCGATTTACTCTACAGCCGAAATTTCCGATAATGTTTTTACTTTCAGTAGTGTACATGCTTCACTTTACCCACTGGTATTATTTGAGAGAGATTTACTCGAAAATTCGCACATGGGGAAGAAATTCCTGCGGTATATTAGAGCGGACCAAGGTATTCGTCATCGTTGTTCAGCAAGCGGCGAGGAGGACCACCTGCTCGAGTACGCTCGGTAATGGTTGGACTGATACGAAGCGAAAGTGATGTTGGAGAAAAGACAACTACTACGACAACAGTACCGCGAACCCTCGTGGTCAGCTTGGGCAACGGGATAAAATAAGCTTTTTCTCTTGGCTTTGCTCAATTCCATAGGAGTTGTGTCAGTGCACGTGTCAGCCGGGATTGACGTATACTGTATAAGGATACCCCGGTTCCTCTAAGGTAACACCGCTTGAAGATAGACATGATGGGAAATTATGTTATAAGTAACATGTATCCTTCTGTTGTCGTAGTCCATGTTCCATAGACATTTCAGTGCGGCAGTATTACGCCAAGTGCTCAGTATTGAAGCCGAAATACAATGTGCAGTACATAGCCAGCGTTTGTGCTAAGCGCACATGTAATATCGGCTAGTTTAAGTCGAGCAGGGGCGCTCGCGCATGCGCAGAGGTCAGTCCAAGTGCGCAATTCCTGACGGTTCTAGGACCTATCCGTATCCAATGGGTCAGTTCAGTGCCGAAACACGGGCCACTGCTGCGCCAGGATAGTACTAACAATTATACGAATGTGATAAATATCCGTCTTTGTTTTGTTTGGAAGCCAGTTCGTAGCGCTGGACGAACCGATCGCCGGTTCAAAAGCTGGACTTGTTTGGACGAAGAACGATTTTTCTGTCATTCCACCACGCCACGCACAACTCGCCACAACCACAGCACCACCACCAACAACACCACCACCACGTCATCTGCCCGACACCACGAATTCCGTAACATACCACTATCTTGCCCAATGCGTCCTTTTGTCATCCTTGCCACTATCTACGCTGCTACTCTATTACTGGGGACCATAGTAAATAAGACCTACGGTATACACAAAAACCTTCATATTTATATTTTTCACTGACAAAATTTGGTCCTATTAACTATGACCCCCCGTAATAGGCGCTTCCTCAGGTACGGCGAATATATGCACAGCCCAAGTGGTACAGTCTAACTCAAGGGAAATCCCGTTGTAACTTAATTTCAAAGGACTTGAAGAGGAAGTTTATCACAGCGAAGTTCTGGTCGCTATTATGAATAAAGATTGAGGGCGAACGTATGCCCTCAGGGATGTTCGTTCGAATGGTATGGCTTTGGCTACATGCGCGAGTCTTAAGGGCGATCCAATGGGGTATTACCGGCCCGAGTGCCATCTTTCATGGGTCGCCGGAAATTGCTTTACCGTACTTGGTATTCTGGGGAAAGCGAACGAACACCTTATCGTTGTGGCTACAGTAACCTTGGAATGATATCGATTAGGACGATGTCCGTTAACGTGAACAGCGGAGCGTTGTGAGACAAGTAAATGACGGGTACGACACGTACGACACCACCACCATCAATCCAAGTTTCTTCATCTACAGCGAGCATTAGCTTTCGCCCGCTGATGATCATGTCTGGACGTTGTGTTTCATTAAGATAACCGTTGGGCAGTGTGTAACCATACCGTAGGATGAAGCGTGACCTTGGTGGAACCTGCTAACTATTTGTCGTGAGGTATCTGTGCATAGTTTTGTTGTGTCCATAAACAGTATCTGGACATCTACAAATTCCACAAAAAAAAGGCGCATGTATGTATTGCTTCAAAATATATACAACATATTACCATTCCTGAAAACGTGTATCCGCATTATATCTACCCCCCACCTGTTTAGAGCCTTGAGCCTTGGGCTATTTGTCGTACTCCAGACAACTTCCTGCTAGTACGTGAGGGGTGATTGGTTTCCTGGTGAGAGCGATTCGCGTTACTCCCGTCCTCGAACATCCAGCACAAGATTCATCATGTTTCGGATCGTAGCGTATTCCGCTGCTTGTGGGTGAACATTATAGCACTGCCGCTTCCGATGGTTCAAAAGCTACAAACGCGGTAGACGCGCCAACATGTTCACAATACACGCTCATGAAAAATAATTGCAGTTCTACAGCAGTGGCGTGCAGTATACAAGTATATGCTGATCACAACGATAGCTCAAACCATCTGAGAAACGTCCGGGAATGAAAATTTTGGTGAGGAGTTGGTATGAGCTACTCAGCTCTGTCGAAGCATGGCATACAAAACCTGACGCAAAAGCTAGGCCTGGGCCAGGTCGTCAACACCCAACAAGTACTTTGTCATTGGTGTTAATAGAGCATAAACTTCTGTCATAGTCTATATCAGCAGTAAAACATAGACTCAAATCGCCATTACCCTTTCTAGGCCTGCTTTCACATTCAAATTCCCAAATCGTCAGCGTGGGCGAAGATATTACTTTAAAGCTGACAGTAACGTACAATGGTGTGAACTGTTGTGGTAAGCGTCCACCCAGGGGAGCACGCGTGTGCGAGTTTCACCCGGCACTCTCCTCGAAAGGTCAAAACCTGTTTTCAAAAATTGGAGCGTTGCGATTTTTGTACGAGTCTTTGAACGTATTGAATAAGTGTTTCACACCTTTCATCGGTTCTCAGTGTGCCCTCCCCGCCTTGCGCTCGAACAAGGGTGATGTGACGTTGTACTTGTTATTCCATGCTTCTCGGATAAAAATTCGAGTCACGCAATATATGGATAATCTGCTTAGAAAACCAGAATTTGTCCCGTTCGCAACTGGGGCGAAGTGCCTGCCCCAAGGCCTTTTTTCCTTGAGTGAATATAACATCTCCAGTTCCAAACACGATGTGGTACATCGTACGCGTGTATCACAGTTTTGTAGCATTACTTGATTACATATGTGAATGCTGAGTGTATCGCCGATGCATTCTGAAGCGCATGTTGGCTACATCGTAGATTGTTTGAAGCCCACCGTCTGATGTCATATTTCACCCACAGAAAGGCCCGCACGATATTCTATTTCTCAAGGAAACGACGACCGAGGACGGAATCGCCCGCAGAGAAAACCAATTTCCACTCGATCAGACTCCATTCAGGGCATCATGCGCTTCGTACATTAGCGGGGATAAAAGCGAATACCACCGTATCCGCCGTTCTTTGTGTTTTATGCCTCCCCACCAGCTCTTGTCGACGCAGGCAAGAGGACAACCGTGAAAGTGAGTGCCTCTGGGAAATACAAGAGGACACTCTACCCTGGTTGCATCCCGGACGGCTGCATCCCCGAAATCACACGGGACTACAGCCTCGCCTCGAACTCTCGCTAGTCGTGCCAGGGGGATATTCTCGACAACGGCAAGGGGTGCTGGATCAAGTACTCGTTTATAGAACCGCAAAACCTCGAGAAAACTTGACTCGCTTTCTATATTGGCGATGAGGAGACCCGTAAGCTGAAGGTGTACTCGAACGGAAAATACAACAGCAAGATCAAGTCCAGCGGGAAAACCACCGGATACCAGACATTTGATTTCGAAACGGATGAGACCTCTGAACTCAAGATTTACCACGACGACTGAACGTCGAATAGCGACGTGTGGCTCAGCATTACGGAGGTATGGGAAAGAGAAGACTTGAAGTATGCCACCCTGAACGTCTTCTTCATGTTAAATTAATCAAATGCTTTTGAACCCTGAGACCGAGTGCAAACCAGCAGATGTCAGGTTTGATGTGACCACAGGCCTGGTTTGTACCAAAAACAACATGTACCTCACGGAACGCACCACCGACCGATGCACCAGATCGACGCCCATCGAACTTCAACGCACGCGTACATCAGTGAAACGCGTCGGATGTATCGATTGCTGTCGTGAGGACCCTGGTACGTTAACTGTTTTCTTTGTAGGTTTGGACTGCCCAAAGGTGTATGGGAAACAGTTGGAGAGCGAAAATAGTATTCACGCTAATAAAATTCTCTGATAAAGTCTGGGTTGTGTTTACAGCACGAACCGAAATGAACGATGGCAATGATGTCGGACTTCTTAACCTGCCATTGCTTGTACTCTCGATCAAACGGCGCGAAAACCCAGTGCTGATGTCGCGACTAGGTACAGCTTCCCCTGCAGTTCGATATCTTAAAGCGCCTGAATTTGTGATGGGCTTATCTCTACCAGGGTACTCTGGTATTGATAGGTGGAAACTCCAGCTGGAACAACCTTATATTTTCGGGGCAGAACCGTTCGACGACAAGGGTTATACTCTAACTAACGCCAGCCTCAGAGTTTCCTCGCCTCGGTATCAACGTGACCAAGAACGAATAGTTGTAGGTTTTTTTTTGTAGCGTCACGCGCGAGGGAATGAGCCTGACACCTGCATTGTTGTCTGAACTCTGAGCCAAACACTCAGGTGCAGCTCTTGGTGGAGTGATTCATCGCTCGAGTCCGTCGGTGTGTGGACAAGGACACGGTGCTGCAGACCGTACGCACTTCCTGTTGCTTTCGCAGATTAATCTGCAAACGAATGCTTACATCAGCGGTTTGGTCGTGGTTATCCAGCAGCACAAAACATGGAGGGGAGGGGGTCGGACGTGCCACGCACACCCCGCCTAACGTTCCCAACTACGATTCTTCCGCCCGCAGTAGGTGCCGTTATGTATTGACGTGTGATCGTTGCCACAACAATGAGCGACGTATGTTGTTCAACTCGGCTGTAGAACACACGATCATGAATTTTGTATTGCGCGGCAGTATCTCGATCTAAACTATGTAAGCATAACCGTCGAGGGTGCCGGCCGGTGGATCCCTGCCATATGTTTACACCGCCGGTTACTTTGTTCGGATTCTCGACAGTGATGGTGGAGATCATTCGCGCAGGAAACTATGCTATTATCATTTGTCTGAAAGTCACAACGGTGACGATATCGCAAATAATCTTGAGGATGCAACACGAAGTGAATCGTGTCTCCTGCGGTACACCCTGTTCCACGTGAAGAAAATATTTCAAGATCGGGATGCGAACAAATCATAAGTCGTACCATAATTTCACCCATGTGTTGATGACTACGGGGAGGGGGGGGGGGGGGTGTACTCGATAGGAGATATGTACTCGATATCCTGCCTGG
>JBBMHQ010084862.1:0-40111 GCA_037834295.1 Postelsia palmaeformis | reverse complement strand
CACCCACCCGTGCTTTTGAGGGAGTCAGTGGAGGGGGATTTAAATGGTCGCAGTATATGCATTGAAAAGTGGATGAACAAATTGACCTGCAAGGACCACATCCTAGGTATACAGCAGTGTATAGATTGTAGCCACTATCACGGTGGCTCATTGTTTGTTGGCCCCGCGGATTTACTTTTATTCTTACCTTCCAAGTTTTGTTTTTTCTTCTTTCCTTTTTTTGAAAAAACTCCAGAACAGAAGTATAATACGGACTAGGGGTAGTTCTTATCGAGCAAATAAAAAATGAAAATAATAAATGAAAATAAAACAAAAGCAGAATTAGAGAGCATTCGAGCCTCATTGGTCAAAGAGCAAAAAATAGCTCTAGAGATCCCGAAAACTCAGTTTTTGCTTTTCGTTTTTTTTAATTGCCAGAGGATTTAATTTTACCTGATTATGGGATATCATGGCCAAGAGGAACAAACAGTGCATGGGCCAGACAACACGACTAGACTTCCCGCTTACTCTCTAAGACTGCGCTGGACTGTCGCCTTGGGTTGTTCGTGCTGCGTTCGAGATTGGGCCGCGCTTTTACTCCTTTTTTTGTTTTTGTTTTCAGATAAGGTTGGCTGTCGTTTGGAACCAACCGCGTTTTTTTTCCTTCAACAAAAGGCTGCTCGTTAGTTTCGTTCATCTCATTTTCCTTTTTTTTTTGAGCGTTCAAAACCACCATAAGACCAACTATTATGGGAACTTTTGGAGAGGGGTCCGAGAACTGGCTATTTTTGACGAAAACCAGCGATTTACTCGACGGGACCGTCCAAAACACCGGTAGACTCCTCAGGATGCTCCCCTTAGTTTTCCGAGAGCTTTCTTGAGCATTTCTCAGTTTCTCCAGGGTCGCAGTTGGACTGTTCGTCTATATTTCCACTTCTGAGGACATCATGGTCCTTGAAAAAAATCTGCCAGTATCCATTATCTCTGGTCCAAGTTCTAATCAACAGCCTTATTCCTAACCCTCCAGAGAAAACTGTTTGGCTGCTCCAAAAAAAACCCCACGACTCTGGAGAAACCGAAATTTGTACCTGAAAGCTCCCAAAAAAAGATGAGGAGCCTGTCGGTGTTTTGGGCTTTCCCGCCGAGTATAACGCGTATATTCGGCCTGGAAACCCAGTTCTGAGAGATCAGAAATAAATTCCCATAGTAGTTCGTCTAATAATCCCACACACAGGCGCACACAATGACCCTAAAAATCCTCTTTGGGTTCCACAGATAGCTGTCGACTCCAGCTTTCCGACGATGCCACTCGAAGTCGAAAGTATTGGGTTCCAAACGAGGCAGAGAGAGGTGGACGCGAGAAGTTGGGGTACAGCTCTAGGGACGCTTGTGTCTCATGAACGAGAGCTAATATCGCAGAAATAGGTTGGGGCGTTTACAGCCCAAATGGTCAGCGTTCCAGAGGTGCCAAATATGCAATATTCCTACAGTAAGTAGTAGCAGAATATGGGCCTGGACGCACCCCGCTTTTGCTTTTGAGCACCATTTTTTACGCAACTCTCCCTTTCTTAGAACCTCATACTTTCGGCTATACGTAGGATCGTTGGAAAGTTAAAGTCTTCAGGTTTCTGTCGAACCTACCCACATGTTTTTCGTTTTCCCCTCTGTGCCAGTGTGGCGCTTTATCAGGCCAGCTGCGATACGTTCCTTGATAAAACATAGTAAAAACGTTGGGTCAAAAGTGATGATCCCGACGCCAACAAATTCACGTATCAGGCAGAGCCTATTAACAATAGGCCACCGTAATAATCGATCTGGGCACCTTGCTCTCCTGCCCACTGTCTTCTCTACGTTTTCGTCGAGCGACCCCCACGCCCGGGCAGAATGCGTCAAAGAAACAGACAACAGGCTTGTCACCCACTCACGAATCAAGCCATCCCTTCGTGACGAATAGACGGAAGTCACTTTTGTTATTTTTAAGCACGCACTGAGGCGCAGGGGGCAAAGGCAAGAAGCGATCCCGGAATAATCGAAAACAATTTCGCGAGGAGTTTGGGCATCGCTCTCGTGTCCCTCTCGGGGCGCTTCTTCTTAACCCCAACCCACTCAGTAGGCAGCCTGTTCACAAATATTGAACCCCTTTCTACAATTCATTTGCTCGGATCTTCAGGGGGGTAGGCCACTAGTATTACGAGCTCCCACGTCCTGGTGGGATCAAGATAAAGGCGTTGACCCAAGCCAACCTCAACCCCTACACCTAACCCAAACCCTGGCCCTAACCCTAACCCTAACACAAAGCGGACCCAAAAGAGACCAGAAACGGGCGAGAAACGCGGCTGCACCGCCTATACATCTAGCGAGAAAATTGCGACAATATTCCGAACGCGGACCAAGATTGCGATATTCGGACCACATGTACACAATTTTAATGACAAAATCATCCCTGAAAGGTCCTAGCTAACGGGTTGTATGATGTATTCCGAATATAATTACAGGATCATATTTTCGGATGATCTGTATAAAAATTTCCCCAGCAAAGCATCAATTTCCAATTAATATCCATTTTCAATCGTTAGTCCGTAGAAGCTTAGTCTGAAATCTGCGAAATTGGTACCGTGTCAACGCATGAAATCTTATCGTGTACGTCCTTCTACCAGCTCGGTTATCTTCTATTTGTATTGGTCCCCAGTTTAATAGGCCGAATGACAACATTATTTAATTGCGATATTGCAAAGGTGGCATCTAACTTGAGACGCGGTGTATCTTTCCCGAAATATGACCATGTCACAGAATAGCGCATTTTCAAGCTCAGCCTATCGACGACGTTGTTCAAACAACATCGCAAAAAAAAACGAGAGTATCGACGCTAGGTTGTTATTTAGAAAGCCCGTAAGTTGAAAGCGAAAAGAGCCAACTTTTGTTTGTCTATCGCACAGTAGTACGAGTCTGAGGTACAGGACGCAAAAAACCACGTGCATATACACTGAAAAGCTTTTCAACCAGTGGTGGGAGCAAATACATTAAGGGCACCCGGTGCTCAAAAGCAAGTCCCGCTCCTCCCTTTTCTTCCGTGGAAGCCCGGGATGTGTTTTCCTTCGTGGAAAACTCACGTTCGCTAGGTCCGACCGGTCGAACATTCAATATGTCCCCTTTTTTGTCGCAGAAGACAGAAGAAAAACATGCACATTTTGGAAAGGGCGTCGCAGCGCGTGGAAGCTAATGGAAGGAATGCATATGCGTTCCATTTCTTGGGAGTAAGTGGACGTGGTTGAAAGAGAGTAGAACCCAACGGTAGGTCACAGAAACCCGTGGAAGGGGAAGCACCTCTTTTTAAGCTTCCGCGGAAGGGCTACTGGTGTCTCCAAGGAAGCTTCCATGGGAAGCATATGAAAATTCTACCTATACTTTCCCATTTGCAACTGAAGCTATCCCCTGCTCCCACTGGATCAATCCATTGAAGTGGTGAAAGCTTCGATGGAAGCTTCGGCAGTTCATACGTAAGTGTTGGAACCTAAAAAAACAGGTGGAAGCTTCCATGGACGTGGTGGAGGCTTTCACCGAAGTTGTTGAAGTTAACATGGAAGTGTTAAACCTTAATTATCAGTGGTGAAAGCTTGCACCGAAGTGGTGGAAGCTTCCATCTAAGTTGGAAATGGAAACTTCCGTGAAAGTGCCATAAAAGTGTCAGTGGAAGTTTTCATGGAAGCGCCCGTGTACTTCCACGGAAGAAGCTTGCATGAAAGAAGTGGAATTTATTCTGAAATTGATGGAAGTGCGCAGAAGCAAACGTAATTGATATCCCTCGGACGTCTTTTCGGAAACTTTCACAGACACTTTCATGATACTTTGACGGAAGCTCTCACTACTAGTGACTTCCTTATGGAGGTTGAATCTTCCACGAAAGCGGAAGAAGTTTCCATGAAAGTCATTGAGGCTTCAATCACTTGCATGTAGTATTCCAGCACTCCCATGGAAGCTTCTTCATTTTATAAAAACTTCCATCGAAGTGGTGGAAGCTTTCATGGAAGTGGTGAAAGTTTCCATGCAAGTGGTGGAAGCTTGCATGAAAGTTGTTCAAGCTTCCACCTACTTCCATTTGAATCTTCCAAGGTTACGTTCTGTAGGGTACTTACAGAACCGTCCCCGGGGTGTTTACCCGGGAAATACCCCACAGAGAACTTCTGTAAGTTCTGTACTACTTCATACCCGTACCCGGAACTTCTGTAAGCTCTGTACGCCCCGTTTCACTATACTCGGGGTACCGGTACAACGTTTTCGTACCTGCCCGATACTTCTATAAGTTCTGTCAGCCCGTGCCACGAAACTCGGAACATCTGTGAGTTCTGTCAGGGTTTTATAATCCAACCCGGAACTTCGGTAAGGTCTGTAAGACATCCATATCCGTATCCGGAACTTTTGTAAGCTCTGTAAGACCTTCGGCACAATACCCGGGGTAAGGGTATACCCTCGGCACAATGCCTGGGGGTGCCGGTACAGATAAGGCTGGCATTGAGGGACAAATATTTCGAGAGACAGGCCTTTCAACCCTTGACAGACACAATTTTGCCTTGACATGCCGTGACTAACACAAAACTACTAGGTTTTAGTGTGGAACACTTCGGCCCTACACCCTTGACAACGTATGTTTTGTCTCGCTTAACATGTCTCCCGACATTTTGTTGAGGAGTGATGTCATACAGTCTAACGTCATATCTCATCAATGACACACACCAAAAACCAACATTAAAAGTCCACTAAAAAATCGTTCACAACACCACACTCACATCCATCCAACTGCATCTAGCTGTGATACGGGTACTCGGGGAGAAGGAATTTGATTGTTGCAAATTATCGAGGACCTCCGTCAGACAGGAGTGGCGGCAGTTCACCTATGCCCGCAGATGTCGTTCGCATATAGTTTAAACGATCGACCTTAACGTGAAAAACGTGAAAACAGCTAGTATAATATACAGAATTTAGGTACAAGAATAGTAAGTGCATGGCTTATACGTGTTATTACAGGTACTCGTATAGTGTATCGTGTTTCGCAGCATTCCGAAATTCATTTCATGTATATATTTGTTTGACTAGTAAATTCGTTGTTCTTTCGCCCTCTTGAGGTGGGTATTTACCCGGGTACTACCCGGAACTTATGCGAAATATGCACGCCCGTGCCACAATGGGAACTTCTGTGAGTTCTGTACGCCTGTTCCACAATAAATCCCCGGAACTTCTGTGAGTTCTGTGCGACCTTCATACCCGTACCCGGAACTTCTGTAAGTTTTGTACGACCGGTTTTACAATATCCGGAGTACCGGTACAACGTTTTTAAACCTGACGGGAACTTCCGTGAGATCTGTTCGCCCGGGCCACAATACCCGGATCTTCTGTGAGTTCTGTGAGGGTTTGATACTCTAACCCGGAACTTCTGCAAGTTATGTGGGACATCCAAACCCCAACCCTGAATCCACAAACCATATAGAACCTCACCTTGGAATCTTCCACCTATTTCCATGCAGTCTTTCACCTACTTCCATATAAACAGCCAATCAATGCACTTTCATGGAAAAGGATGGAAGCTCCCATAGAAGTTTAAGAAACGTGAATTTAAGCCGTGGGAGCTTCCATGGAAGCAAGCATTCTGAATCGTTCCCATCGAAGCGGCCACGGTGTGAGGGCCCATTACAATCTTGGAGAGGGGGCCGTTAGGACCCAATTCAACCCTCTGACCCTGAGCCTAACCCTGACCCTGACACTGACCTCAAACCGCAACCAAAATAGGCCTAATACTCGTCACAAACGCGGCTGCGCCGCATTTGTATCTGAACAGGAATTTTCTCAATTACGGACGACGATTCCGAAGTGCAGACCACGGAATGCATGCTTCGAACCTGAAACATTCCTAACGATTCCCTCTTCCAAGACTGCGAAACCTACTCCACGGCCTCCAGGAAGCCGATTCGATGGAAACGTTCTCGGACAATATTTAGTGTTTTTACCGAAGCTGCCGTCATCCCCGTAGAGCATGCTTCCGTCAAAGCTCCTGGCTACCTCCGGAAAAACTTTTTTTATCACTTCGATGGAACTTTGCGTAACCTAGTTCCACAGAAGTTTCCATCTGTTTTTATCACTTACATGGAAGCTTCCACTTGCTTCCGCCTGCTTCCATGGAACCATACTCCGCCTCATATGTATATGCATAATGTGCATTTTTTGTTTTTTGAGCATGCTGCTCTCCGGCGGCCTATGGTTATGTTTCGCACTTTCGTCTGTGGGGCAGGCAAGGGACTTGGGTGCATCACGATGCATGTCTGGACCCCGACCGGAGACCGTAGCGCTGTTAGGTGCATTGGACATCGCCTAACTAGCTGAAAAAACAAGGGGTTGCTTCCCGCCTCGCTGAGCCGAGTAGGTGACATGGAGAACCCCACATCTGTTTTGTCCTTTCTTGTGAATAGTTCTCCACCGAAAAGATCGTCGTTCCCATTGCTCGCAACCCCCTGCTATACACAAAATGGTTTCACCCACAGCAGAAGAAGACACAGTCGCAGCACAGTAGCTGCAGCAGCAGCAGCAGCAACAACAGCAACATGCAGCAAGCGGAATATCACATCTGCCGGGTATTTTGCTTTTGCACCGAGCCCTTTCACAGGTGGTGGTGTACCCTTAGTACCGTTCGTGTTCGGGGCCACAAACTGCCTCCCCTTAGTACCGATCGTCTTCCTGAGGCAGTTCTTATTCACCACTATTAATAGTGTTATCATACCTATCTACGATAGTTGTCCAGTCGCACGCTCTCAGCAGCAGCAGACAGTCGCGACGGCAAAGAGCAACAGACTCGGGCCCATACTACCCACCGTCTCGCCGCACAGTGTGTCGGTGTAGCGCCACACGTGACTCTCACTTCTCAACCGTCTGGCCGATATCATATTCGTACGTCCGACTGAAATGTAAGGACACGTGTGATACAAGCCACTTCCGACAACGAACAAACTTCTCAACGTGTGTTCTATCCGTTGAAAATGTCAATAAAGTTGAAATCGACCACTCTTCATCGTCCACTTTTTGTTTTTTGATAATCGACATATATGTTCCCTCTGGCCCTCTGACGAGCGTCACGCACCTGGCTCCCTCGGTCCCTCCACCTGAGGCAAACCGGTACGATGTACCTACTGCAGTCGTGTATGCATGAGCATCATACCGATAAAGATATCTGTAAAGACGCACAATCTCAGCAGTAGGTAATCGCACCGGGCAAGAGCTATAGAGTCTCATATTGCCGCCCGTCTCTCTCTACCACCCCCCCTGTCTCGGTGTGCATCCTGCATAGGTAGAAGAAGCAGCAGTAGTAGTACAAAGCAATAGTAGAAGCAGCAGTAGTAGCACTAGTAGTAGCACTAAGGAATAGGAGTAGCAATCGGAAAAAAAAATGCACCACGGGGGGCTGTATTAAATAGGACCTACAGTAGACTCAAAAACCTATATACTTTGCTATTGTCACTAACAATAGTTAGTCCTATTCACAATGAGCCCCCGTAACAGCAGGCTAAAAAAAGTTCTTTCGGAACCGACGTGAGGACCAGCAAGAAACGCGATGAGTATCACGTTTTTGCTGTACGACGTACAGTACCTGGTACCAACATATAAATGTTGTTGTTTGCTAACAACCTGACCAGCTGCACACGTGCTAAAACAAAACTTGGAAGATGCTATCGATAGAACCTGAAGACAGGACTGGAATACACGAAAGTATTTTTCCCCACTTGAGAATGACTCCACTGGCTACTAAGTGTTCGTCCTGAACGTGGGTGTATCCCCTTGTTCTCGTACTCACCTGTTGTCCGCCAGATTCGCGCGAGGAGCCTGACGTACATGCAGCTCTTCTCGTCGATCTTCTTCGTCACCCACACCACCACTGTGAGTCGTGCTTCACCGCAGAACGTTCATATCGTCGGAGGTGCACGTTAGGGTCTGAGCCGTTCGAACTGGCGGGGTTCCTCAATCGATGAGCTACAGTACGCATCCAAGTACGAAAATGATACCCGATACGTTGATTTTCAATGCGCTCGTAGTTTCGATATTTGAATGCATTTGCCGCAAAGGCGTGATCGCCGCTGACACCCGTGTCGCGCCATGTTGACCTGTCATTTTTCTTGCCTGTATTTATTTCTGGGTAATCGACGTGAAATCTCGTGCCGCACTCACTGCATTGTACACACAAAAAGCACTAACAACTGAGAAGCTGTTATTAATAGTGCGAGGAGCGCAACTTGCGGTGATGTTTCCGAATTCCTCATCCCTAACCGTCTGGTGTTGGAGTCGAGGAAGGTGTACCCGGACAGACCACACGACCGACACCGTAACCCAGAATGGATGTGAGATCATGGTCTCTCGGCCCCTAGTCTGTCCGATACCAGGTATATAGTTTCCACCGTGTGAAACTCACAACGGGCTTGTTCAGAAGAGGCTTGAATATTTCAGAGCTACAAGCCTCAAAATACGTCACGAACTCGAGGAACGAACCATATACGTCGAAGTACATATATCAGCAAATATTATGCGCGCGGAGGGTCCGTGTAGTCCCATCGATGCCTTCTTCCTAACAGGCTTCTCCTCTACGAACAATACGAATAAAACGTACCACAGTAGTAGTGCGCTACAATACGGGCCCATACCTGGTAGTATATAGGCTTGAAAGAAGCCTAAGTCAGCGCTTCTGGTGCGTTGTTTGTCACAAACCACGACCTGAATCTAAAATGTTGTCTCTTCCAAATACATACGCCGTTGATGAAAGGCTCGACACCGATGCTACATGTGTATTCCTGATAGATACGTTGGGAAGCATCGTTCTCCCCGGTTTGTGTTAGAATATGGACGTCGAGATTCATTTGTATCTGTTGTGATGTGCAGTCACTACGCACTGATACGAGTATATGAGTATTTTAGTCTAGATATTCGGGTAATAACAGTATGCGGATAGATTACGAGCTTGTCTTACTCGCAGTGCGCTCTGTTGTATGCCCAAAGTATCTTCATCAGGAAGGATGCTGAGAACGTTGCTAGAACGTTCCTATAACATTGCAGATAACATCACAGGGACCAGTACCAACTACGGTAGGTTGTAACTGTCCGTAGCATGGGCGTTGTACCGAGATGATCAGGTTCGGGCACCCCCACCTCGACCACTCTGACACTTACACTCTTCTTATCTCTCTCCCTTCTCCTCTTGATCTCTGAGATCAAGACTCCTTCCCAATATGGCCACGTGAGCGCCTTTTCAAACCATGTGTTTTTTTCTTTTTCACAAATGATCTTTGCAGACACTTCGGTGCCACCTTTGCCATCTCTATCCACAGAGACGAAGCCTCGACACATGCGTCATTCTTTCAGGTCATGAGCTTCGTTCTTTAAGCTCATGAGCCTCGTTCTTCCGGTTTAGGCCTACACATTTATTCATGGTCCCCGTGATGGGATATCATTGGACGCTCTGTCGTGCCGTGCTGTGTGGCATTTCTGCGTTAGAAGTCCTAGTGCGAAATTCCGAAGTACCTGGCATGCCGTTTCTTGCTCGAGTAACACGTCCATTGCTGTTGGAAACCCCGGTGCGAAAAAGTCGGGTGCGTGGTTTCGAGGGGTTCAAGATATGGAAGCCGTCCAAACCGTTTGATGGGTATAGGACAAGGAAATCGTTGATAGACAAAACGCAAATCGCCGTCGACAAGGCGAGTTGGTTTATTCACATAGCACCACGACGAGATGCGGAAATACGACTTCAACCACTAGTCCAGAGAAAAAATCATGCATATTCTTGCTGCATTTTATGTTTGTTGATGCAGCTGATGCCGTTGATGTTGCTGGGGAGCCCCTGTTTGTAACCCGCAGGATGCACAAACCCCGTTTGTCTCCCATACCTGTGCGGGGCGAGAGGCATATCCCAACCCTGTAACTGTGTGCACCATCACTATTATTCGGGCCCCTGTTCCTAACCCTAAAACCTGCCCTCCGATACATGCATTGGGCATATTAGCTGCCGATAGCAAAGTTGGTCATCAACACAGCTGATATATCATACAACTTCCCTCAGACAATTTGTCCGCCTCAGGCTCTCGAGCACGTGGTTTGGATGTACGGGAAGGAGTATGCTCGAACATTCCGTGCGTTTCTCTGCAGAGTTTCGCCACCACGGCTCCGTGTTACGAATATAAGTTCGGTTGAACGTGTAATCTGACCCTCAATACAGCCAATGCTCTATATAAAGTAATTCGATTTTTTTTCGCCACTGCAGGTATTCGTCGGAGATGTTGGAAAGTACACGAGTATGAGCGTCCGATGTGCGTTTCCTGCAGATGTACGCTACCACGGCTTTGGGTTGAAGATAAATATTTGGGCGACATACGGGGGAAAATTATTGTTTTCTTGTGGTTCGTGTTTGTGCCCAAGCCGCGCAACCCACTCGTTGTGTGTTGCTGCTCATATTCACGCCTAAGAGTAACAAAGCCATTCCACATAAGGGGCTGTAGAAGTCGTTTCTGAGCCTCTCGCATCAAGAGCTCAATATCTCACCCATATACAATACTCGGAGGAAATTCGTTCGCGCCACCCGACCGGCGCTTGTGTTCGCTAGTTCCAGAACAAAAGTATGAATATAACTTCCTCCTTAACTGGTCAGTCCATATATTTCGGTCCCGTTCGGGGGCAAGAGGCAAGAGCGCCGTTGCGGGTACTGTCATCAGATCTGTTTGGCCCCCGCAACAGAACGTTTACGGTACAAACTACTCGGAATTTGTCTCGAAGCCGTGTTCAGTCTTCATGAAACAAAATAGACGTGACACGTTGTTGAGCTGTCCACACATCAAAAACAAAGCGGCTTGATATTAAGCGAGACGAGGTCGCCACTTTTCGTCAAGATAGCCCTGAAAACAAGACTGCCTTTGTTTAGGCAACCGTTTCCAGTAGTATCAGGGGCAATTTCTATCACTGCTCTGAGCTATTCCGCAAGCATCAGCGGGAACGCCCAACGCCGATCGAACGAAGTCGCATTAGTACAAATAACGTCCCCGTACTCGGTAAATCCTAAGCGTCACGGCACAGCTGGCGGTTACCAGCCTAGAACAGTCTCTATTTGGTGCCAGCTTGCCGCGAACTAAATGTTTTCCGGCTACCGAGACACGATCGCTTACCGAATGACTATGCCGTCAGCTGTACACGTGAAGCGCTCGACTACAGGTGAAATCACCAAAACATTTTCCGACCCCTCTTGCTCGCGGAAAGGCTTTCTGCCCCTCGACACATGTGTGCTGCGAATCACTATATCTACCAAATAGATGGCTTGAGCCTCCTGCCCATCGTACACGTGGTATCAGACCATAACGAGTTAGAAGATGTTGAACAATCTTTGTTTCAATTTCGGGCCCGTCTTCGTGCGTGCCACGTTGGCGTGGTTGGTCTTCCTCTCCATGTTTTCACGTTTCGATGCTAACGTTTGACTGACGTAGGCCTGGCGATGATAACTTCATCTACAGGGTTCGTCCAGCTGTAGCCGTCGGAGGAGAGGTTTTTAATGTAGAATATCCCATTGTGAATATGTATGTATCCCTCTCCTGGTCCGGCTTCTTCATTGCCAGAGTTTTTACTACACGCTGGGCCCGGGATGTGGGTGTACATCTCGTTGTTGTCTTCCGTGCCTACCTGTATGGTTTGAGATGGGAGAGAAGTATTGGGTGGAAAACGTCAGAGTCAGATGGTTTACCAGATATAGGGGCCGAGTAACGCGACGTGTGCGTCGTACAGTGATGTGGCGGAACGGCGAAGAGGGTGAGGTACAGACGCCTTTCGGCAAAAAGCAGACGCAGTCATTGTGAGGTGTAGAGAGGCAGGGTTATTCTTGACAGACAGTGCTTCCTCGTTAAACTGTAGAGTTACCAACTATCAGAATTCCAGCCCTGTTTGTGGTGTATTCTTGCGCTCGTAGTTTGTGCAGCGTGAACGATGTCCTCTTGGACAAATCTTCTTTGTTGGGCAAGGTCGGGAGCACCTCATATTTGGAGACTCAATAAAAGGTGATCCCCTGCCACAACTCCAGTGGCGCAGTTCACAAGCATGCCGTATTTATCCGGCGGTGTCAAGACCGTGATTTTTCCTCGATATCAAGAACGGGTTGTGCTTGCCATGTCGACAAAAAACTAGATTTCAATATGACTCTCATTGCATTTGAACCAATTTTCAGGCGCAGGGGTTCCGGGGGGGGGAGGGGGGGGGGTGTCCTCCAAATAAAGTGGTCCAATAAACACTTGGGAATGTCATTTCACCTCGACGTGGAGCCACACATGTAATCAGCGAACCTATGCGTAGGTAAAATATCTGTCTTTTCTTTATGGCTGAGAAACGTTTGCCATCGAGAACTCGGTGTGCTGCTTGCACACCGCACGCTGTCCCCCAACTACGCCACTCGTGATTGAGCCATAGTTACAGACCTATGTTGTTGAACAATTTAAATGTCATTTTGCTTGGAGAAGCTTATTCCCCATCCTGGGCGGGTGCTATAATCAAGGAAGCATTTATTCGGCGGATGTATTCGTGATCGACGGGTTTCCTCAACTCAGGAACTATGTAATGTAGTTTTTCTGTTGTACAAAATGTTTTCGACCCAAATGCCTACTGTACGACAGGCTGGAGGCGAGCATTCGCGGATTCTCACACACCGGTTTTGAGAGTGATATAGAGCACGTCAGTAGGTGCTACTCCACCGTACACGGTGCCCGAAACATCGAACTCAGGGGAAAGACACAACCCCCCTCCGCCGCATGCGTATAATATGTCCCACATTAGCGAACTACACTTGTTGTAAATTCATAGTTTGTGCTGCATTACTAGCTCACGTCAAACACGTCGAGGTAGTCCCCGCGGCATGTGGTAAAGTAAGCGCAGCGCGTTATCACACAGAGTATCTTCACTTGAAGAACGCTATACGAACTGTGGCAGGTCTGAACGGCGAATTAAGTCCCACCCAGTACCCCTTGCATACCTAACACCACCGAAAACAAGTAAAGAATACGCACACGATACGACGATATGAGAAAGGCCATTGGTTGATGATCGCCGTCAGTGACCGACCACGCCGGTCAACATGATTGGGACTACATATCGGCGATTTCAACGGCAAATCAGGACCCAATATAGAGTTGCCCACCTTTTTTCCAAGTTGTCTAAAATATTGTCCCAGGTATTCCCATACGTCATGTTTCGAGGCTTACTTGACATTGGCTGGAGGAGCCCAGTCATTTAGAAGCTATTCTAGCGGAAGTGTCGTACATCTGTCATGGAACGCGTCCGCAGTGCAAAGAGTCGTCGTATGACAATACCGCAATGTTATCCTCGTACCACATCAATTCGCTCACGGCACTCGTACACGTCTGATTAGGCCTACCATACCGAAGGCGTGTTCACTATTATGAGTCCCGATGGTGTGTACCTAGGCAGTTCCGTTTTTACCGGCGTCTTAAGCAGGCGAGTAGATCTTCGACGCTCCAGTTGTGCCCATGATCGCCGAATCTATCCCCACGTATGCATCGTTGGTGTTGACTGCAAAATGCGTAAACCGGTCGTTGGGTATGTGATGGCCACACGAGCGAACGACGGTCGTGGTAGCATGAGTGACAAGAGAAGGAGGCTCGGCCCCTTCGATAGTCGCACGTATTAGTAGGTAGGAAAGAGTAGTCGTGCAATGGAATCGCGTGTAAGCCGGAAGAGGTAGGGTCTGCTCAACCACAGGTCTGGTCAACGTCGTTCAAAGAACTAGGAAGTGTCCAATTTTTTTGAGGCCTATTTCGATGAGTTTGCCATGGCATCGAATATGTCCATGAACCATGAGAGCATTGAATAGGTCTCCTGTACAAGCCTTCAACTATCCTTGAGTCTAGTGCCTTGGACAAGGGCTGTAGTGGTTCCCACAAACAGCATCATAAGCTCCAGGAGTTCACCAACTGGGGTATTTGTTGGCTCGGTGGTCACCTGTTCGAGGCAGACGAGTACAAATAGGATATCCCCGAGAACTGCCGACAAGGTTGACGACGACTTCTGTACCCCAGTCATATGCCGATGGAATAAAAACTATGAGTATAGCTCGATGATCAGTGTAAATCAGATACAGTGGGCACATCGCGAACGCAAGGGTAGTACTTAAATCGATCGCAGTGATCTCTAGCACTTCTTTAAGGGTGCGCTTTTGTCCCTCAAATGGCAGTGAGATCAAGCGTACCACTGTTTCAATCTATACAGGCAGACGCATCGAATGAGGTATTTGCGGTTGGGCCACTTTGATACGTACCCGCTTCTTTGTGTGTGTGCATCGCCTAGTGTGCATGCAAGACTCGCTATTGTTTGGAACAGTGACTGTATAATGAACTACTTTTCAAGGTTTAAAACGCAGCGCGAATACCCCAATATTGACACCAGTGCAGGCTAACGAGACGAACATGATGCCTGAAAAATCAAGGCGTATCGTCTATGGCTCATTCGCGCCAACGCGCCGATGTACATGTGCTCAACCCGATGTCCTACAAGCCAGAGGGCTCAGACGTTCGAGCACCGTCCTAAAGGGCCCGAGAGAGTGTATATGCATGTCGTGACCCTTTACCAGCGGAGGTGTCGTACGTAAAGACATCCGTCCGACGATTTTGGATTAATGCAAAAATCGTGTCCAGCGCGAGAAAGCTGCCCTTCATTTACACAAAAGCAAGCGGCTTCGCCCGGGACCCGATATACAAGGCGGTCTGTCCATCTCTTGCCAGATATCTTCCAGCAGGGGGGCGTTGTCCCGTTGTCCACGATCAAGTCTAGACAATCGACTACACACGGGATAGGCGAAGTGCAGCTGAAAGACGACAACCCACCCAGCATGCTGGCCATCGTGAGCAGAGCACCGTCCGGGAAGATGTCCTCGTCCACCAGCATAGTCAGTGTCTCCGTCTCTCCGAGAGACACAATGTCTGATGCGAAAGCAATGCCACACAGGTACGGAGCAACACCTTCACGATCAGCAAGTCCCTTGTTATCGACACGCGGACATCAAGAAGGAGGGGTAGTGCGTTTGGGGTCAAAATGGTAGCAGGCCACAGTTATGACAATCGTTGATTGCGGGTCAAGGACCTCCAACACTAAACCATAGAAGTACCTGATGAGTTATGCGCTGCGTTTGGACGTTTGCCCGGTACGATTTACACAGGAAACTTCGTTCGGTCTCTGAATTTCTTGCATGGAGCTCCCGATGGTCTCAGGGGCCGAAGCAGAGGCGGAGCTTGGTGCATTTATATGTCTTTGGCCAACGACAGTCGAAGCGTTAATCAAATCTTGGCCATTAGAACCACGAGCGTTTCACGCGATTTTCAGCACTACGGGGACGTTTGAAGAATCTCAAAGTAAGGCACAAAAAATATCAAAGCTACGAACGCACGCCCAAAAGCTGCTTCTTCCGACCTGCTCACCTTCTCGGCGTGGCGGTGCTCAAAATATAACCGGCCGACCAATTTTCCGTCTTCAAGCAATATTGGCTGGCGAAGTATTGGCAACGATGGTCGTAGGGCCGCTTTCTATCTACCAGATCTGCAGGACCTCCAACTTGACCGTAAAAAGTTGCAACACCACGTACGCTGACGTCAACTCCTGTGCCCTATTGTCTCACTAGTGTATGTTCTCTTGGGACATTCTACGTATCGTGTACCATCCAATCTGAAAGCTCTTCAATGTCGTGAGAGAGGACCGATTCACCGAACTCTGCGTCTCCACGGTAGTAAAGCTGCAGAGTTTCGTACGACAGAGAACTTATCCCCTTGACATGACGAGCTCAACTTGTGCTCCACATCACCTATGCCAGTGTTATCAAATTTGTTTACGCGCTCAGATACCAGATGCTACGAGAGATAGCGTTTTGGTCGAGATATAGTCCGGCCAGGCATTAGGTGCTTGAGCTAAATACACCTCTCGCGACGCAGCTCTGCTCGTGAGCTGGATATTTGTAACTTACCTAAAGAGAAGAAAGGTCGCCTGTCTCAGCCAGTACCTTCAAAGCGAAGTCTTGCTCCGAAGCCCACTTTGAATCCGTACATGAGCTGACGGGGTACCACAGCAGCAGAAGCGGCGGTTTGTGACGCGGGGAGGAGGGGATGAAAGGGGTATTGCCCGAATATACCACTGGGAGGGCTCCAAGCCTGAAGATCTCGGAATATGACGAGGACGGCCACAGCTCTAATATCGCGAGAAAAGCCATCTTATGACACCAGGTGGGGTACAGAACAGTGATGATGTCACTCACGGGATCAAGGTCAAACCTCTACCATAAATCAATTGAAGAACGGTTTATGCCTTATACGACGACCGATCCCGTTGGTCGAGCACATCACGAAGTATTGATGCACGTAAAACAAAGGATCGATGATATTTAAGGTGTTCCCCCCTTCTGAACGACGCTAGGGAAACCTACTTGGGTTTTGACGGGTACCCTTTATTCTGAAGCATGAATGACGAACGGGAAAAAGTCTGACCTCCGTCGAGCACATATAACGTCACGACCAACCTGACACAGGGGTGCACGATTCGTTCCGCATTCATGAAACACCAACGCCTTGCATTTGCTAGCGTATTGGCTCAACCTTGAGAATGAGAGTAGGGTAACCTATTAGTGACCGTCTACAGTCGAAGGGCGCCCCAACTAATGACAACTGTGAGCTCATAACTGGCGTCCTTCCGTCCGATAGATAGTGCTACCGCGACCTATTGACGGCAAGGAAGCCGGTGCACATCTTGTTCAACTGTAGTTGGGAGACTCGGGACACACATCAACTTGATTAGTGTTGTGTAATCATATATCTTGCACACGATTACCTGCAGCGCAAACCCACCGAGGTGTGAGCAAGAATGACCACCGGAAAAAGGGCTGCTGGTACGTCAAGTTCGTCACACGGACCTGGTGCATGCGAATCACACACAAATAACCTATTCAAAGGATATGCCATGGAAGCACGGTAACGAGCAATTAGGCAAAACCAAGCATGAAGCAGTTGGAGTTTCTTGTGTTCGTGTGTCTCTGTACTAGATAGTTTTAGGGTCATTCTTATCGGAGAGCTTTTTCAACATATTTTCGACATATTTCTTCGCGTAATTTTTCAGACTCCCAAATTTTCACTTTTTTTTGTCCAAATATTAGAATGTTGACGAACTCGACTTTTCGCTCCCGGAGAATTTCACGAGTAGTGGCAGAACGCCTCCGTATATTCCTGCATGCCCTCAATTATTTCCAAGCCTTGGAAGCTATGGGAAAAAACACCCTCCGATAAGAATGGGCCTTGTGAAGGCGAAAGTGCCCGATAAACTATATAATGTAATGGTTTTGTGGCATTAAGGTACTCCTTCAACTGCTGCTGCGCAGTCGCCCCTGTTACTTTGTTTATAGTCAATACTCACACTCGCTGGCCGGGAGATATCTGGGAGTAGCAGGACAAACACTATCAGCTGTCACGCTTGAGGTATCGGCACCGCGTGAAACAAACCACATCGAAATACGACCAGGGTTTGTGACATACTCTCTGGTAATCGTAGCTTGGTGTGATTCCCGCCGTACCTTAAAACGAGTAAAACAAATTGAGCTATACAATGAAGATCGAAACCGTGGATCGTTGGCTACTTCACTTGCGGCCGTAATCAGCGGTCAGCGTGTTCTTCAGTAAGGATTTCCAGAAAGGATCCCCGCGCGTATGTTGCCAGAATATTACGCGCCAACGTCAACGGCTCTGCCAAGGTGCAGCATTCAGGCTGTTTATACCAGCTTCGAATTTTACTAGGCACAGCAATCGAGCAGTGGTCAATGGCTCAGGGTTAAGGTTTGGCATTAAAATCAGGATTAAGATCGATGGGTCAACCTCAGGTGCCAAGCTAAAACCCTCCTCAACCTAGCACTCTCAAAAGGTGACCACACGCCTCTGTTTTATTAGGTTTGGCCTACAAGTCTGCGCTTCCTGGTTGCCATGATCAGGTACTGTGCCGTGGAGGTTCTTGAAAACAGATTTCAACACGTTTCAAACTCGTGCGTTGCTTAATTATCTTCTGGTTATAGAGTGTTCTCCTTAGATTATAGAGCAATGCTTTTAGTGTATGGTGAAGAACAATCCGAGGGAGTGTTCTTTGATAAAAACAGCCATTTCTGGGTACCGCGAAAAGTAGTCCTCCTGACTTGATGTGATCCTGCCACCGTTCTTGCTACGTGTCGCCCAAACGACATACACTTCCTGCTTCTATTCATGTTCGTCAGAATTTGATATTGAGCCCCTGTACATATCATGGGCTCCATATAGCGCTCCTGTCGGGTTTTTTGTGCTGGGTGTTACTTTGCGTTCTGCGCATACGTTGTAATGTGTTCGTGTGTCGTTCCCTGCCACGGTTTGACCGCAAGTACTGCACCGTCCAAAAGAATAAGGTTCGCGGCGATATGCGCCCTCCCTAGATTACGGGGCCATCATACAAGACGCAAGTCGGCCAGCAATTTGAGAGATATGAGGCAGAGGAGGAAGGCGCTCTGGGGGACAGCAGCAGACGACTGTCCTTGCGCAGGCCACTGGTAGATCGACGGAAAGTATGGTCGACCGTGGGGGAAACTGTTGAGATTGCACAAACACCGTAGGGGCCAAGTTGTTGCAATGTGTACGTGCGGTTTCCGTACAATGATGACAACTTGGCGTCACTTTGTGGACAACTCGCTGTGTACCGTGGATTGCTGTGCAGGTGCCTGCATTGTTCGTACCCCTCAGGCAGGGCGACCGTCGTGTCCTGCATCGAACGACTGCCACGTTGGGTTAGGTTTTCACCTCATTTGACGCAGCCCCTGTTCTTCTGATCATGTCACAGATCCGGGGTAACCGAGTAAACTTTCCTCCGCGCCTACTCTATGCGGCTTGTGCCATGAATTGACATAGCGAGGACACCGCAATTCAGTCGACTACCACTGGGTTGTAGGGGTTCGTGGAAGCATCTCCCCAACCATGAGTTCCTCACGCACTATCCTTGCAAACACCTAATTTCTTGTATTGTAAGCACACGTCGAAATAACGAGATAGGTGCGGGCCTTGACGGGTTTCCACATGCCGAACGGCCCCTTCAAGCTCCAAAAAAATATGAATGTGCGTATTGTTGCATGCATGTAAAGATATGCATGTATTTATGTACATATTGTGTAGGGAGGTGTAGATAGGCAGGGAGGTCGGTAGGTAGGCAGGGAGACACGTATGTATTTTGCTTTGTAGCTTTTTTTCAAGAATTGGGCCCAGCTTATTGATGCCACGAACCGCAGTGCCAACGTCAGTTGGAATACCTAGGAATACCGGGCAGGATATCTCATACGTGCATATGTGCAGCTGTGGAGCTGCGCGTAATCGGAATGTATCAATCAAGAGATGTGCTGGGGAAGCTCGCACCATCTTGGGTTGTTGGCGGTACTGATTAGGCTGTAGGGTAACCATTTCATCGGTGACTCTCCCATGCTTGAACAACGGGCCCCATGCAAACCTACTTAATGTAAAGGAGTTAACGGAGCGAAGAAATTCTGTAAGCGGCGACAGATATCTCTTACGGTGAACAAATAGCAGGATAGGTACCATTCACCAAGACAAAAACGAACACAGCCTTAGCGAGTTTGTCGGATTTACATACCTGGGCCAGCATTGTTCTCACTGAATATCGGATGACAAACAATCTTGCGTATCGACCAGCGCGTCGAGGCGCCTATCTCCAACACTTCGCGTGATACCTCGATAGAGCGTGGTGCGAGTTGTACTATACATGGCCTCAGAGGCACGACATGGGATCCACCGGTTTCGTTTGAGGCTCTGCTCCGCGCTGAAAGAGCTTGCTAGCTCATGCATCAGCCAGCGAACAGACAAAAACGCCCAAGGTGAAAACACCCAAAGGGGAATATCGTGAAACCGTAGAACACGTACGGTAAGGGGATTCTAGCGAAGTTAGGGAGCCCCCCTACTCAGGTGAGGAGCCCAGTCTCTCAGACGCCCGGGGGGCTGTTACTGCGTGCAGGGCATTTTCGTTGAATTCCAGCATACTCCCGGATTGTGTTGTGAACCATCTATAAAACGGGGTCTATTTGGTTATTGACTTTCCTTGGAGATTTTAGGATAGGGTATTGTTTTTTGAAGAAACGGAGCTCTGATACGGATATCGTGTCCACGTTTCTCAGCGCGCACACACTGAGAAATACACACACCTGAACCGTGTATGATCGTGGAATTAACAGGCGTGAAAAACGAATATTAAAACATATACTGTATACACAATGAGTACATTTTCGAAACTGGGAAAATGATTGCATCGACATATACAATAGAAAAAGCATA
Organism: Postelsia palmaeformis; assembly: GCA_037834295.1. Taxonomy (NCBI): domain Eukaryota; class Phaeophyceae; order Laminariales; family Laminariaceae; genus Postelsia; species Postelsia palmaeformis. The sequence goes on along the minus strand of JBBMHQ010084862.1, from coordinate 19,742 downwards.
AGAGACGAAACCAACCTAACTACTACTGTTATAAATAATCTTGCCATCCGACAGTGCCCAGCATGATCTTCAACATTGACCACTCACGGCTTTCTACATTTTTTATTTGTGACTAAAATGCAAACTTCGATCAAAACGACCTCCCTTTTCCCGTCGGCACAAGACCGACAAGAGTAGCTTCCAGTCTCACCTGCCCGTTTGCTTATGCGGGCGTATCCGAAACATCAAGCGGACCTCCCCAAAATACAATTTATAAGCCATGCCGAGACGCACACACACCAACTACAAGCTCATTAAAACTGGCATGCAAGACATTTGTTCGTGTGAGTTCCAACTTAACCCTTATGACTCGTGTCCGCGGCACGCGGGTCCCATGGATCTAGATTGGGCTTTTAGGGTGACCTTCATCAGAAAATCTTATTGGCAGTGAAAGAGGGCAGGAGGGGGGTTTGTCCTCGAGGGCGGCTAGATTTTTCGTGCTCAACGATTCTATCGTCGTGGGGTACAAAGGTACAGGCCTGCCATCACGTGTCATTCGTCTCCATATTACCATCGACAACAAATAGGACGGCCTTCGCTGTTCCGTCCATGCTGACGCAGGCTTCCAGACCGGGCAGCGGCGCGATGGCACGATAAAACACCCCAAGCTCCCGCTCGTGATACGCTTCTTGTTGCGTACTGTACGAGTTTGTCTAAAATATTATATGTAAAAACTACATGTATGCAGTGTTGAACACACCATTGACTAGTTACCTTGTGCTGAAGGTGGGCGTCGCCGAGGACGAAGGCAGAAGCTGCAATTATCAGCGCCGATATTTTTGAAGCAGCGCGAACCATGATCTCTAACGGCGGAATAAAGAATATTGGGTTGATAGGTCTCTCGCTACGATCTATAACCAGCGCGATGGAGCCCGGAGGGTGAAGACGTGAGGGTAATGTTGCGGGCCCAAACCAGACGCTGCAGCTTCACCGTCAGTTACAAGCATAGTATGGAGGGGGGGGGGGGGGGGGGGTTGCGATTATCATGGAGTTTTTCTCGTAGCACCTACTGTGTACGCGTTGGCCCCGCCCCCGGACTGGTCGAACCAACGGGAAACGACGAGATAAAAGTGGCACGTTCGACGCCTCTGTTTGTCTGTAAATGTGCGCAATATATGAAAGAACCACGCAAGTGTGCCTGTCCAACCCGCCCGACATTTGCTCGAAGTACCGCAAATGAAGTGACACAAGTCGTACTTGAAGCGCACTTGGCAAGTATGTGCCTCCTTCGTTACGGGTATGAACAAGAGGTCGTGGAACCTGCTGAAGTCTCGGTGTCTCGCCTGAGGTTGGTTTTGTCCGGTCCCCTACTCTTGAATATCTTGTGCGCTTCTTGTGTATTTTTGTGAAAATGGTATGTTATGTAAGATATAGCCAAACGCTACTATGGAATTTTCAACAGAAGGAGCATCAACAGCAAAAACATGCTCCACTGGAACTAGCTCCTTTCAGTAAGCTAGTTAGACGACATTGGAAACAAGGTATTTGTCCTACCCGCGAGAGATGAGCTCCAGGAAACCTATCGAGAGTAAAAGTTTTCCCACGGTTGCTTAATTTTAAATGGCAGACCCGGGCGTGTGCGCATTTCACTTAAATTCTCTGGAACCCTTGACGGCGAGATCCCCAAGGGCAAAAAGCGATGCCTTGCCACAGGTTCTGTGAACCTGTTTGTTTTCTAGTGTACGCCTTGCTTTTTCCCATCGTCTAGGAGTATTGTCCGATACACGCACCTGGTACATGTGACCTCAGCAACCAGAGTGACCACACGCATCTCTAGACCTCGTTTTATTCGGAAACGGGGGGTGTTGAAGTCACAAAAATAGCGGTGGGCCACCCGTGCATGATAAAAAATGTTGCGAGATTCTGGAGTTAAGTTAGATGTTATAGATAGATTCAGGCGCTTGCGCAATCCAACGTACTTGCACTATTCCGGAGGAATATAGTTAATAGGACCTACGGTCTATACAAAAACCTATATATTTCCGTATTTACAGTAACAATATTTGGTCCTGCTAACTATATCCCTCCGTAATAGGTTGAAAACCTCTGCGGGGATGACCACGTACTGTGCCCAGAATGTTCGCGTATTCAAGTGTCATGCAAGATACAACCATACGCCTTTCCGCAAGTGTACCGTATCCAGCCGTACCGATCACACGCATTTGTACCATACGTTCATAGAGTATCCACCGGTTGCTCATATTGGATTCTTCGGGAATATTGTCGGAGCGAGCCTCTGCTGAAAGGAGACCTATTAAATTTTGAGCGGGGCGTGGAGTGGCGTCAAACGTTTGTTGCATCCACCAAACTTCGCGCATACAGCCCATCAAATGTACCACCCCCCATCCCCAGATACCTGCCTGTCGTTAAATTGAGGGGATATTGGGTCGACGTACAACAAGTACGCCCCGAGATACTTTTTTTTTTAACTCATCACTTTCACCTTCCAGCCTAGTTCGTAGGAGGTGTTACTCTCGACGCCCTTCTGGACACGCCGTGGTCACAGGTGTTTACCCTTCTCCCCCCCGGTACGTGCCTTTATTTTTTATCCCGCATAGGGTTCAGCATTCTCACCGCTCGTGGTTTTTCATCGAATTTTAGCTAACTCACGCTCTCGCGCTTTCCGCTGTTCAAATTCTTTTTTGGAAGAAAAAGCTCCAGAGCATGCACTTGGTGAGACTTGAACCCAAGAAATTGATCTTGATAGTCACGCGGACTGCCTATCAAGCCACCGGGGACGCCTGTAGTCGGGTATAACAACTTATGTAGACAGATTAGCGCATTGTTGTGTTTCTCTCGTGGTTTGATATTTGACGCTAAGGTGTCGCAGTTTCTTTGATAGAAGATAGGACGTCCGTCAATCGCCTGTGAGTGATGGAGAACGTGGCTGCTCCCTGTCTCTCTTCCGGCAAGCAAAATATACGATACGTGTACATTACAACACGCAGTAGACCGAAGTAGTCCGAAAACGCCACAAACATCAGTATGCGTGCATAGGTCCCTCCGTGGTGTGTTGTTTCCGCATGATCTCATTGAAGCAGTTCAGTCGGTGGTCGCGCCGTGTTTAAAGGACATAATACAACGTCGAGTAGTTCATGCTCACAACTTTCACCATTCATTCACCTGGAGTCGAATACGTCGGCGAGGGTAGAACGCACGTGTCGTAACTCATGCTTTTACGGCGACCTCATGAAAAACAAGTAAGATTTACGTACTACCGTATGCATTTTTCGAGGGCACGTAGCTCTGCGAAATCACTACCGTATGTTACGACAAAACGCGCACCCGGCCTATTTATCACTGTAGTAGCTGAAATTATCCCCTCGAGGATACTTGGGGAATCGAAATGACCAAAACAGACGATAGGCGGCACTGGCTACCGCCATGCTGCCGGGTTGGTTGACAATGGGTGTGGTAGACCCAGCTTCATGCTGTGAATAAATAATCGCGAGACGTTTGTGTGATGCATGCACAATTTCGTCTGCGAGTGGCTGGAAAAGAGGGTAAGCGGGTGCTGTCCGATACTCTCGTAGGATCGACATACTATCTATTTCCTTGTCGTTGTGTCTCGGTGTATTTCACGGCCGTCGTGTTCGTTGCGTGTTGGAACACACAAAAAAGACATACCATATCCACCGCACACATTCCAACATGCCCGAATTTGTGAGTCATGGGTGTACCGGTACGTACTGACAAGCAGCATTATTTTTTGGTGCGGAATATGTTTATCTCATCATACTTCCATCTATAGCCACACTAGCGTATACATAATTTGTTACCGCAAAAAAAATATAATACGTACAACTCTCAAAATACTTAAATACGTACAACTCTACATTTTTTCCCATAAAAGAGTACTACAGAAGGCGCTTGTCACTGAGAAAATCAATACGACATGTGCTCTCGATTTACTCTTGTATTGACGCTCTTGACTGAGCGCAGGGTTCCATTCGCTGTGTTGTGGAATCGACTACGTCATCCGACCTCGACCATCGTTTCGGCGAAGTTCGTATAAATCAATAAAATGTCAGCGTCTGCTCGGCGTGACTGTGCTCCGTGAGGGCGGGCCTGTGCTCAAGCTTTCCGATAGACGAGAACACCAGCCAATGGAGTCATCGTTAAATATAGCTGGATGTACCTCTTGGGAGGGTTCGATGCAAGATTTGCCGGTGAAGAATGTCGACAGAAGCATCCGCCGCTGCCTAGAGATGCATTGGGTAAGCGGGATGTAAACTGCTAAACAACAAAAGGGGTATATTAGACGTAATTGATGGAGTATCACAGCACTACCTCTACAGCTTGATCGACTTAATGGTTGACGCACATGCACTCTAGTGCCGAGCCAAAGGGACGAAGATATTTCATCAGCCATCAGTGGATTGAGTCTGATTGACCTAGCGGTGGAGCTTAGGTAAGCTGTATTTGGGTGTTCTCTGGGTGTGTGACGCAGTTCATAAGTATAACATAACGAAAGCTATCCTCGAGCAATCAATGGGCAATCAATGTTGTGCAGACTTGATAGGCGGACATTGGGGCTGAACCTCTAGGGGGTTCGAGGAGATGTTATGTAGGTGACGACGGGGAAGACATTTTTATGTTCTCAGAGGTATTCGTGACATCATTCTTCCTACGCGAGTCTGGACAATAGGGTTATCATCGTGTATTTGTACTACTACTCTGCATGTACAGATATTAACATGAATTTTGCCTTACCGACAACATCTGGCGCGAAACTCAGTGGAGCATACAACAACTACTTGTGTGTTCGCTGACAACTTGCGTTGTACGATTTTTTTCCCCTCTTATGCACGCTCGATGGAGGGTATCACTCCAATTCATGCGCTGGTCCTCTTTTCTTTCATGTACGCTCAATCCCAGGGCAATACACACATTACGACAGGGAAAGCATTCCTAGACGAAGCGTATTGATGTTGTTGGTCGTAGACGTCCTTTCCGCCCTTACTATTAATAGCAACTGATTGACAAAACGTCACCTATAAGAGGGATACAGGTTTGACCTTGCTAGACATAGTTCGAAGGGAATCCTGTAGATATAGCTCGAGGTAGACCATTCGAGATAACGTTTGCGCAGCCTTTCGCACCACAGTAGCTTTTGCGTGGCACCTCCTGGCTTTCGTTCTACTACTAAGGGCCCTACCGGGCAAGCGCTGAAACACAGGGTGGTGTTGGCTTGTTGTGGGAAAGCCACCCTCGAAATATGCTATACAGACAGTACTGGCGTATGTCGAGAAATAACGTAATACGCGGAAGAAACCTTATAATTTATCGTCGCTGAATTAACCCATCACAGATCGACGCACTCAGCTCCAAGAAAGTGTCACATTTTGCTGTTGAAGTATGTGCATAACGTACATGGAAGGCTGTGTGTTGAGTACTGCAGCAGACGAGTCCTGCAGTGCTTTTATTCAGGCTGCTGCTTCCAATAGCAAACGAGAATATCATACTGTACCACCTGCGATCGTACTGTTTCCATTCTGCGCCAGAATATCGTGCTGTCTAGACTGTATTGGATAAACGGCGCCCCCCTGTTTGCCACTCCATTCATGAGTGGAAAAATAGAAATACGATATGACAATTTTCGCCTCCGCTGGTGAAGGGGCCATGGTTCAAACGAATGCTTTATTCGTCTTTGCCGTTTCATGATGTCGCGAGAAGCACGAAAAGTGCGCGAGTTGCTATCATAGTTTTTATGGAAGTCGACGGACAGGGGATGAGGGAGAACATCTGTAACCACGGCTACTACTAAACTTTAGGTTATTCAAACCCCCCACGCGTGGTACTGTGCTGAGTAAAACAGTATGCTAACTCCACCCATTCCGCCCACCACCTCAACTGCTAGCATGGTGAGCAGTTGGGGGTGCATTCAAAGGATGGATCTGGATTATTTTGTATGTTCATTTCGAAAATTCAACGAATGGTTAATTCCGGCGACAAGCTGGCGTTCTTGGAGTATATCGTTCTTGGAGTATATTTTCTTGGAGTATATTTGAATCATCTTCGCTAAACCTCTTTACACTGTTTCTCAAGGATGCTGTGCTGCGCTGTGCTATGATGTGCTGCGGGTGTGCTGCGCTGTGCGGTGCTTGCGGTGGACACTGGAACAAGATCAACCAGGGAAAAGAGTCAGACTCGATCTGTAGGAACAAACACCTAACAAAAACAGTCCAGAATCCGCATATGTACGCGAGTAAACGAAATCGAAACGTCAAGTGGGAGGAAACCGGGCGAAAACGAAATGTACCCGAAACGAACAATGGGAAAAATTGAGTTTGCGGGACCCTTTTCTGGAAGCAGAGCACAGTAAAAACCTCACCGGTGAGTAATAGGAAAATAATTACACGTTTTCTAGATGGATGAGTAAAGACCCCCGGTAGTGGCAAAATAACCCGATCAAGAACAAATTTCAAAGTAAGAATATACAAGGCGCTTCGCTTCGCGGAAGGGCTTCGCCGCCCGCTACGCTCGCTCAGGAAAAAATGTACATCAAGTTATGCGACGCGTACAGAGGTCCAATCGATTGTTTGTATAGTTTTTTGTGATTGTAGTTACAGCTGTCGCAGACTGGCGACTTGATAGTGCCAAGAGCCTCGCCGCCATGCTTCAGGAGAAAACTGCTCGGAAGCAACAAACGCTTCGCGTCGCGGATGCCGTACGTACGTACATACCCCAGGTAAGGTACTTGTATGTACGAAGGAGAAGGCACAGCGCGGCAGAGCAGCGGAGATAAAACAATGGAAATGATAAATGATTTTTCGGGAAGGAAATAATCCCCGTCCACTCTGGCGTACATCTTTCTGCCTGATTGAAACACTTTACACCCGGTCAAGAATATAAAACAAATAACATCGAACATAAGAGCTCCTCTCTCAGCCCCGTACGCCGCCCGCCCCTCTCGCGACCATCTCGGAACCGATTCGCTCTTGGTGAAGCTTCCCACCTTCCATGCCACTGTGAGCCCCGTCGTCTGCCTCACGTGAAGCCCGGTGCTGACCGTGACCCCTGTTCGCCAGCTCCACAACGTTGGTACTCAGAATGCGTCGCTCTCTCATATATTTTGTGTTTCTTCGTAAACTAAGCACTGCTTGAATTCTCTGTTGCTTATCACAACGACCGTTACATAATCGTACATAGTGTAACCGGAACCACATCAGGAGGATGTAGTCAGAGCCCATTATTGCTTCTCCCGTGTCTCGGGGCACACGCGATGCCTAGCCACGAAAACGACGACCGCGCTCCTTGCAGCCCCTCCTCTACCCGCCGCTACCCGCTGACACCCGCGAAGGTGCCGCGCTCGCCTGTGGTGCCGGACTCGGAGTACACGCACGCACACGAAGCGAAATGGTAGAAAAAGGACAACAAGTGCTAGAAGAAATGTAGAAAACAAAGAACCACTGGAAAGGTCCGCTAAGTAGTGAAGGGAGGCGGTTTCGAAGTGGGAGCTCTGAGAGGCAAATAATGTACCAACCGAGCACGCTAAGGAATTGGGATCTTAGAAAGTAACTCTACAGTTGCAGCATTCAGCTTAACCGTTGAGAGTAGGTGCGTTGGTCCAGGAAAGCACGAGCTTTGTGGCCTACAAAGATACCTTGATGGGCCGCTGTCAACAGCGCAGGACACATGATCTACAGCGAGAAACAAGATTCAGGACGGACTTCGTATTCGAGAATGGGACATTTGTACACTTACGTTAGAAGGAGAACGGCTCCCAATAAATTTGGTCGTTCGCAAATGACAACCTGCCGTGCTTGTCGTTTGTTTCCCGAGTCAATGGCTTGTATTAACCGGCGGGACGAGAGGATGCAATCAAAGCTGGGCGTTCCAAGATAGCGCCGGCGCGGTCTGCTCGACGTTTATCTGGAGACAAGGTTAGTCGACTTATGTCGTCGCAGCGATATAAAACAGTATCTGCTGCCGTGGGTTCAGGAACAGGTACTTATTCAAGACGTGACCGAGGTGAGTTTTTTTTTATATGTCCAGCACACGACGGTAGCTTGAAGACACCAAGTCGTAACATCCCACGTCCACTACATCTGACGATTCCATCCACGGCACAACGCCATTTCAATTGCGAACAATATCAAGACGTGAACCTCGTGGGGTAAGCTCTCCCGCCCCATAATATATTTCGTCTCGTGGCTGTATCTTGTGGCGTGTGGTATCCACGTTTTATCTCAGACACGAGATAAAGTAAAAACCGCGTGGTTTTTACCCTCGAGCAGGAAAATACTCATCTAAGCGCGTCGGCCGAGGTTTGCACTGTCAATCAGCTTCATCAGACCGGATTGGTGTTTTTCGTAGGATGTTATCTAATTTCGGTAGACAGCACAAGTATATGATGGTCATAGGCCAGCTAAAGCCCCATGCATTTGAGAAACCTACATATACGTAGACAACATACCCGAAGCACCGAGTTCCTCTCGACCGTCGCGAGAACTTGACTTCGGCATGAATTTCCCTCGACTACGCGTCGTATACACGCCAGCGGACGGCGTGTACATAAGTCACAGTGTGTGCATGGCCCCACTGTCAACCGGGTTTTGTCTGTATTTCGAACTGACGATGCAACATCCTACGCCAATGCTTCGATTCCAATTATGCCAAACACGATAAGTAACCTCCGATGTACAGGAACATCGCGGTGCGCTTGATAGCAAAGCTATTTGGGTTCAACACGACCAGCTATACTTGCTACTCGGTAAATACATCACGCACTAATGGAAACCACGCGAGGATCTTAGACAGTCGATAGTACATCACAAAACCCAGTGTCGCCAATGGGCCAGAAGTGCCAAGTCCAACGATACAGATGTGGTGTGTGGTTTCGTTGCGAATACGTGGGCAACAGTTCGTTCGAACACGCATCTAATGGCGACATCTCATGTATATATTTTCGCTGGGCCACGAGCAAAGTATACGTCGAAAATCGAGACAAAAAATATCGAAATATTCGAAAGGCAAAACTCGCGCCCACTCTTGATTCCATGTCGCCTCACCTTTACTTTTCATTTTTAGTCGCAGTGCTGGCCGACGAATGAGAAAGTTGAGGCCGTCTCGAGTAGTTGCTAGGACTATTAATAACACGGTGAAGCTGATGGTCGAATAGCTCAGCACATTATGCCTTCTCCTGTCGCTACTATAGAACCCAGGGTACCCAATGCGTCTCGTGACATATCGCACGACAAGCGACGTACTACGCTGGACGACCGGTCACGGTTAAACAATAAGAAGCCTCTCACCGTAGAAAACACTCAATACCACGTCATGTTCCATATCACAATTTGTAATTACCATCTTGTTCGCAACTATGTCCGGCAGATATACAGTCAGAGATTCCCGTCCGACATAACTAGCTGGGATCTCCATCGTTGATCGACTGCACGACTGACAAACACAGTTTTCACCTAACCAGTGAAAAATATACATTGCGTCGACGGGTTCGGAAACGGAGAAACAACTATCAGCGACAGGGGTTTTCCAGTCGGAGTCCGCAGGCAAGACGTCTCCGCCGACGCCTCCATACCAACGGTGAGAGTCGGTAAACCCTTTTCCCGGTCCGTCCCGGAAGTCGCCAGATGCCGCCTCCAGGGCCCGGGATGTGTCTACTGAACTGGTTGTTAGCCTCGGTACCTGTGGCAATGGTATGCGATCATTAGGATAACGTCAAGTATGAGCACTCGGTCGGTTGAGCAGTTTGAATTCAGTTTTTTGCCATTCCCGTAATCACTTCGTCGACTGCGCGTGGTAAGTGGTTCACGTGAATGTCTTCGATTATTTCCTGCGCCGATAATGAAAGCCTATTGCAAGTGTTAGATATCGTGCCGATGAACCAAACCCTCTGACACTAACTGGTTTCTAAAGGTAAAACGTTTTTTTTTCTGCCCCCCTCTCCAATAGTTCTGGATGCGTCGCTGTTAAAAAGAACTATGTGGGTTTCAAGCGCGAGTAGTTGAACGTCTTTATGTGGGAGCCAGTCACGTTAATACTTTGCTGAACGTCTACTAGGAGTGAAACTAGGCCTAAGTTTGGCGAACATCACACGGACCACATCCATAGCTGCTCATTTTGGAAGGACAATAAGGGGATAGCCAGCAAGACCCAACCCTAGTACCAATATTTTGTCGCGGCGACGACCAAGCAATAAGTGGGTAGTGACGTCCGTTTTGTCTAACTACTAACTTAAAAAAAAAAAGATAAAGGAGCTTCACCAGCGGCGTGGGCGGCACGGATGGTGTTCTACCTGTGAGGAGTGTATTGGAGAAGGTCAGAGATGAGCCTTGATGACCAGTATTCAGAGTCCTACACACACCCCATACGCAAGAAATCACACCGTACCTTCGACACACGTGAATCAATCTGAGTGCTGGTGCGCACCAAGCTGTGGTCGTATGTGCAACGCAATCATAACTCCAGCACAAGAATCACCAGGCACAACGCTCAACACCTAGATTGTTTGCCGCGAGCCGCACCAATGTGCGGGAATAGTAGCGCTGATACAGCCGGAGAGTTCGAACAAAAAATAATTTCAGACTCTTTTGTCTTTGTTCTCCGTTGGATCGTTGATTTTGCTTTCTATTGTTTTTTCAGGCCCTGGAATCGAGACGATATACGGTCATTTTCGGGGTGACTCCTGAAACACATCCCCTCTTCTACCGTTCCATCTCTCTGATTTGAACCGATAACGATTATATGGCGTTTTCGGACGGGTCAAACACTAGAACTCCCCTTTTATAATGGACTGTTGCACGCGGCCACATACAGCGAAAATTGTTCGATACTTCCCAACTATTTGCTAGCTACAAGGTAGCGATCGAACGTAGGGTCCGTCGTTCGATTCAAGTAATCCGAATGAAAATATTTGCTCCCTCTCAAAATAGTGCATTACGTACCCTTCGCGACAGGAAACCGCGTATAGAGGTATAGGGGACACGGGTTGCCTGCTTTCGACTACGCGCTATCCCTGCGGAACTGTTAAAATGCGAGACCCTGAGGCCGTCGCTGTGCTTACACGGCCAATTCTACGGCTTTTCATGGAGGCGGCTGACGGTAAAACCTCTGATGACTTGAGCAGGAAACACAATATGTTCTCAGCGTAACCCATCCAAGCACCAGATATCCAGGCATGGACGTTGCAACGTCGTGTTCCGACCGTCGGCACGACGTCCGGAGGAAACAAGTATCGAACAAAACTACTAACCATGTGAAAACCCTACTTTGTAATTTCCACTATATGATCACATAGAGAGATCCCATAGCACGGATGTGATCCTGGCGTCGCTTGGCGAAGGCGGACAAGATGGTGACATGAATATGTAGTGCCCAGAGTATCGGTAGCGCTTTCCTCAAGTTGACAGAAAAACTGTCGATGGTGGTATTGTTTAGTCACGCCAATACGCACACAGACGTATGTAGCTACCAACGATATATTTATTTGTAGAGGTTCTTCCCGGCGGTGTTCATTCGACAAATTTGACTTTATTCTTGACACAGTATACTAACCGGGATCGACTGGTTGGATGCCGAGCGGCACGTTATAATAAGGTTATAACAACACCACCCCTCTCTTCTCCTTACGCGAAGATGATAAGGAACAACAGCCGAACGTCGTTTTATAGCTCTCACCATACGTGAGGGCCGACAAGATGAAGGGGTAGGTGGTTGCATGTCTATCTCGCTTAAGTTCATTCGTATAACCCCCCCTTTCAGCGTGACGAAAGTAGAAGCGGGATAAGTGCTAAACTTGCTTTAGGCATGGTCAGCTGGTCTATTACGCCCCTTCTCACACGTGTCATGGCTTAACGCTTCGACCACCGAGCTTCCCACGTCTGGAACCCTCAAGCTGGTGCCGACGAAGCCGTCGTTGGTGTTGACTGCCAAAAAACAGCAACGAGCAACAAGAATACCTCATCAGCGTGACATATGGACGACGCGGCGCATTCAGAGGGGGTGGGATAGTCTTGACGGTGCAGCAACTGGACATCGACGGTGTTGCAACAAGCAGCTTTCTTCTGCACAAGATCAGCGATGAGTGACAACAACGGCATCGTTGAAACACCGGCACGGTCAACCATTCCCAACAGACCGCCACAGTGCACTTGTTTTAAGGCCATAAAAGCATTTTTTGAAACAAATAGTGATGCGGTGTCAACGTTGTGCACACTCTATTAGCGGTGTTGACAATATCAAACAGTATTGTACGTGGCCGATGAAGGAAAGGCAATGCGTATACGTTGATGAGGTGAACAACAGTTTTGAGCAAGATGGTCGATGAAATCAAGTGAAAAGCGTCGTCTTTCGTGCGTAGAAGCAGCCAAGCCACAGATAAATTAAATTGTGGCGATTTATGCCTTATTCTCGAAGAGAGCATTCAGAGACGGTGGAAGTCGATTACTTTAAAGGTGCGCAACTCTGACCTTGAATACACCGGAACAGCGGGTTACGATAGCGTTAGTACTGCCCAAGGTGATAATATCGTGAGTGGCAGCATTTTACCACTGAAGAAGTGCGACGTACCGTGGAAAACAGATTGGGCCCTGAAGTATTAGTCAAATCGCCACTTCGGGCACGGGGCTCTTTATTCGATATCGACCACCCTTACTTCATCGACCGGACAGAGCCGCGTCCTCGACGTGAAATCATCACACCCATCACGCCTTCTGTCGTCATAGATCAACTGTCTGGGAAGCAATTGTGGTCAAAGGCTTCTGGAAAGCAATCCCGTTCTGACGCCTTAACATTGGAAATGAAAAGCAGATTTCGGCTCTTGCATGACGGCACGCGTATTTTCTTGCGGCGACGCAACCTTTGCCAGGGTTTCTTGCGGACGATACCTCATACCCCACTCGGACATTGGTGGTGGGGTAGTTGTCACCCTCCGAACGACCACACATATCCTGCCATAGGTACATATGACGAAACACAGCATGAACTAGTATCGACTTTCAAACAATGTTCGGTCAGTGGTTTACTTTACGACCCTTAAGCGGTAAGTAATTTGACCCAAACGGACTGAAAATACAGCATTCGTAGCCACACGCCTTACTAGCAGATCGAGTGAAGGCAAACCCGTGGCCAGCCTCTAGCCCCGCACAGCGGAGCGCTTGTCATTTTATGCTCGTCGTCATGCTATCTACGGTATACTTGAACTTTTCATAGTTGTGGCGTTCATCAAGGCCTCCTAGTCGAAGTTTGGAAGTAGGTAAAGGCAACCTAATACACTACTACCCAACACTCACGACCACGTCAATTTTTTCGTTCTTTGGTGTTCATTCCACTATTTTCTGTTGCACGTGCCTTTGTTTCAGCGTCACGTTCCGGGCGAAGTGAACAGCTCCTCGTCTGAGGATCCTGATAACGAAGTGACCTCGTGCCCAACGGCAGCAGCATGACACCCAACCGAGATATCGGGTTTACCGTGAGCGCAATAAACTACTGTATACCCTCACCGATCATGGCGGCCATCAAGGACAAGAAGGGATTCCGAGCAGGTGTCATCGTCAACCGAAATATCAATCGTCGACTCGTCTCCAAGAAAAAACATGCTGGAACCGATCTTCAAGCCACACAAGCAACATTCGTTGGTCTTGCTGTCGATAACTGCCTACTAGCCGACAGGCGTGGAAAAAGTTGATTTTCGCTGGGAATTGCTGAATCAAAAGGATTCTCCCGTGCAGCGTGTGTCAGTACCACGAGATAGACCTCAACCTCAGGGGGCAATAATGTTGTTTGGCGTTTTTGCAGGCAACTCCTTGCAGTCGTTGTTAAGACGTAAACGTCTGTGCAAGGCTCGCCTATTCTCGTGTGATGAACAAACAAATATCCTACTGGCCCAACTTTTACATCTTAGGCTTTGAGTTACGTGCCTTAGTGCATGATATCCCTTAAACAACATCATACTGTAGTACAAACCGCTGCGCGTGGGGCACTGCGGTTTACACATATAATAGCCGAACCAACACGGGAACACCCTTCATGCGCATCTGGTCAGGCTGGCCCACGCATGTGCAAGCATTACCACCGGTGCCTCGGCTTTAACATGAAGTACGCAACTTGCCAGGCTAAGAAGCAATCATAATGCGGTCAAACTGGCAACCGACAACAACCTGTTTGACACATTGCTGTAGACGCTTTTCGTTGAGACACGCGGACGGGACCTGTCGTTTCAGTCCTCGCTCAGGGCAACCAACGACGGTTCGAACCGATACCGGGGGGCCTTTCACTTCAAGCGAACAGGGGCCACTTATTTCAACCAGCAGCCTCATAGCGTCGGTACCTGTGGCGCCCGCTTTGAATATTGTCATATTCTACGGGAACGTCAAAGCCACTACGGGTACTTGGGACAGGTAATAGCGGCGGGGAAGCGACAGGTGCAGCGACCGGAGGTCGGAATGTGACTCGACGGGACACTGTAGCGGTGCGTTCGAACAAAGAGGTAGCCCTTTTTGACAAACATGTTAATGACAGGCGGGGAACTTGAAGCAGCCATGCTCTCCTTGCATCACATGACTGGTCGTCACTTCACAGTAGAGGTCGATGCTTTTGGCTCGATGCCTTTTCATCGGGTGGGCTTGTCGAGTGAGAACGTGATGCATACCGTTGAGTGTGATACTTATACGAGTAAACAAAGTAATTGCGTTTTCGTCAGGGCAAGCAACGCATACTAATGTGTGTTGCTTGCCCGAAACGTACTTCGTCAAAAAATTCATTCAAGTAATATACGTACTGACCTCCTCGTTTAATGGAGCAGCGAAGGTGGCCTCCTCTTTGCGGGGACGTTGCTCTGTATACATATTAGGTGGCTTGTTCAACATGATATGTTTCAAACCTTCATCGCACCGCGCTATGAGCTGCCCAAAAGATGGCCGAGAACGGCTGTTTCAACGTCACGTTTGTCACCGTGGCCTCGAGGGCAAACATACTACACAGTCGAAAACCCACGTTGGAGCACAAGGACGGGGCAGCGTACGACTAGTGGTGCCTCGGATGACAAGGGCCGCACAGCATAGTATATATATTTGCATCGCATATTCCTTCGGTTAAAACAATTATTATCTCAGACCTCACTCTATCGTGTACAGCAAATACGTTCGCTAGCGCATGCCCTTTTCACCGGTATCATAGTGTTGTTAAAAATAATGGAATGTACAGTGAAAAACAGAGATAGGTACAGAAATAGGTATATGTAGGGTTATACGGCCGCGAGGTCGACGTCACGGTACGGTCAGAAGGTGTACCGAGTCGTTCATGTGATAAAATGAGCACGACCGTCAAAATTACGGTATTGATTCGATAGAAACATGGTATCACTTCAACTTGTTGGGAGATGTGATCTCGAGGAAAATGACTCTGGATCCTGCATCACTTCACCCGGTGAACATCTGTGCCGCTTCGTTTTCTGAATATCACGTTGGACTCTGGATCTAATTGTCGTCAGAAAAAGAGCTAATCACGCGTGCCCTGATAAGGTTAGGCTCTTACATTTTTCCGGGCCCTTCATTTCAAGTTTCGAAGCCCGCCCAGAGAGTTGGCTTGTGACGAGTTGTTCATGCTTCGCCGGTAGACAATTGTAATGTCCAAGTACTCACGGAAAGCATGGTTTAACGAAAAAGCACATCATATAGGTCTTAGGCTGAGTAGGTCTCTGAGTTCCTCGTTTTTGAGGCAAATGGGGTGTAATCTCTGTAATCGCTCCCGACTACCCTTGCTTGGTAATTCAATTGAAAATACTTCCACTTTAATTGGTCGTCGCTAGTCAAAGAACCGTCGTCGTCACACGAAGAAATAGTAGTATTTGTTTTTAAAACACGAACGACCATGGCACTCTGGGCACATTTTTCGCAGAAAAGATAGCAACCATACGTACCGTTGGTGTATGGCGTTATCGTGGAACTGTGTAGGTTTCGCTGCTACAGCTATCGGCAAATCAATGGTTGTAGGACATTACCCGAAAGGATAAACAACCGTACCTAAATGCGCACTCAGTCCTCACTTGTCGGTGTCAACCGGAGTGTTGATATTAGCTAGCGCATGACAATTTCGTATGAAGAGTAAAACTTCTCGTCGGAGAGACTCAAAACCTCGACAAACACCTTACGCTATCCAACAAGTATTGAAATGCCCGATACGTACAACCGGGTGTATATAGTATACTGGTGAAACCAAGTTACAAAGAAAACGAAATATAAGAACGTTTCTCTGATGCAGCGGTATTCGAGCCGTGCCAGCGAGATTGAGTTCTTCCTTGACAGAACAAACCTTGCGGCACCACGGTCCGAAGCAATAACCGTACATCTGCTGCTGCAGGGGCAAAGGTGTCGACGAAGACGTGAAAAACAAACTAGATGGTTGCTTCTTGATACCAGCGTGCGTTTAGAGAATATCCTGCTAAGTTCAACATGGGTCGGCCGATGACACGTGTGAGTAATTTCTGCGCAGTCTGGTACTGACGGCGTAGGGTAGTAGCTTTTACTATCCGACCAGACGCCTTGCAAAGGTTTGGGCAGCACGCCTAGGACAAAGCAATTTGCACCGACTGGGGCCCTTCAGCCACGAGCTTCCCGATATTGTTCGTTGTGACAAGACCTTAATCCTACGATGGTGGCCGTTCGATTGCTCGCCCTTGTGATTACTTACCTAAACATGCACACTGTCTTCGTCACAGTTTTTTGGTGAGATTTCAAGCGACTGCAGTATGGTGCACCGGATATGTTTCGATATATCTCCTACCATAGCATGCGTCTAGCCATCTTCGAAAGAATCTATAACACACACAAAAACCAACCCCGGTGATCGTTTTTTTCAACTCTGCAAATGCTATCGCCAGGTGCGCTTTTGAAGAGGGGCGCGCTACCTCACGTGCCACGGGATACTCTGCATACACGAGAGCCCTGGAGCCTTTAAGGGTGCGGTCACGGGGTGTGTGTGCTCACTTGTTGCTCGCTTCAGTCAATTGGCCATTGACCACGCACCCCCTTCGAGACGGTCACGAGGGGTGGCTCACACCGAGCGCTTTCGACTAACGAGCGCGAATAGACTGTGTTTTTCTTGCAGGAGGTGTCCTATCGTGGGGTGGGGGGTGCTATGGGTGTCTTTTCTCAAGGAGTATAAACATACCCCGGCCATGTTACAGGGGGGATGATAACATGGGTGTGTGTGTGACAAGAACAGGAGGTTCTAAGGAGCAGTGCGTGAACGCATGAAACCTTCGGTCTGAATTCAATATGCTCATACATCCTGGGTAATTCTTGTGAGAGTATCCCTTGAGTTCCAAGCCTGGGATGAGAGGAAACAACTTCGGCGATCCCCCGAGGATCAGACTCTAGCATCAATTTTTTCGCTGAAGAGGATTGCGCCTCAACAACCTTGTCTCAACAAAACATATACACAATACGAAATCTGACCTTCTAGCCCATATCAGGGTCCGTTCGTGGCAACCGGCGCGCGACACGCTGCAAGGGATGTGCCTCCCCTGGAAACTTAAAGAGGGGCCGAGGTGTCTACAGGAGGTTGGCGGAGGTCGATCTCCGCCCGATACCAGCGGACGCAAATTTTGATTACTTCGCGTCAGTAAAATTCTAGGGGAAAAACTCTGGGGTGTTTTTGTACACGGTAGGCAGTTTTCGACGTAGACGGGATAAACAAAAATGTTTCTCGCAGATGAAGCCGATTTAGGTTGTACCATATAATTTGGACAATCAACGGGGAGATAACACGATCAGTGGAACATGACGCAAGTTGACAAGTAAAAATTGTGCTGTACCCTTCTTCTCGCGCTATGATTGAAGGACGGAACGGTAGTGAGAAGAGGGTAATACAGGGAAGTAAAAAGCAAAATACGAGGGGATATACTTGACATGGTTTATCGAAAAAAGAAAGAATGCGCAACATGATTCGGATTCAGGCTGCCTAAGCACATCCCACGTTTATTTTTTCTCTTCACATGAAATATATTCGCCCCTATATTTTCGCTTTTCATAATTGCGGGGGACTATAGCAACGAGGACCTACTATATATACAAAAACCTCTGCAATTCGGTATTATGTAGCGACATTGGTTGGTCCTATTTCTCATGATTCCCCGTTGTAATCGTAAGTTATATCGGAGGTTACACAGCGGGTCCTCATATCCTCACCAAACTATGGTTCGAGCTTTTTATTATCGCAGGAAGAGTTCAACATCTGTGTCCCTTGTCAATTTCCGTCAGAGACAACTAGTGGTCTAATCCCCAAGTTGTTTTATCTAAACGCCTGATGCAACCTGACACAGCCCGCTCGTTGATCAATCCTACGGAAAAAAGTTCTTTTTATTTTCGTATACGTTGACAGCAAATATTCCCAACATGCCTCGCGTTCGGCGCAAGCAAAACGGCAACATGACAGCCACCGGCTATTAAAGGTGTTGTACGCTCGAGTTCAACACGCCCTTGTCGCATGTTGAACACTTACCGACATTTTACGGTAGGCGTCTTGCTTGCGCAGAAGCACATCTTGTACATGCGCCCTGACGCAAACCCAGCACGAACAGAAACCGGCACAGGCAATACCGTTGGAGTCCGCGGGATTTCCGGCGACCGAAACAGAGTTTCGCCAGGAAGCTACACACTATCTGAAGTCGAGGGCGCCACCGGAGCGGCAGCAGGAAACGCCGATAAGGTCCGTGCTTCAGGCTTGACCTGCTCACTGCGGTGGATCGCAGCCGTTTCCTCGGAGCCAGCATCGGTAACTACACCGGTGTGTGTCTGGGGGTTGACTGGTGATCGCCGGGCATGATCACCGACGAGGTTGATGCTATTTTCAGTAGTACCTCCAAAAGGTGTGGGGTGTTCAACGTACCCCTAGTGTACAACTGACTGTCGAATACTTTACAACACATGTAGCCCCCCACCGTGTGCGTTCCCTTGTAGGATGATGTGTTACCATTGGGGGCTGTGCTTTGTTGCGTACATATGGTACACGATTGAAGTATACAGTGATATCGGCGTTCTTTTCCGGGGCTCTCTATTCGCCAAGGGAAAGAAGAAACATCCTTGCGACCATTGTATACTCCGGAATAGTATCGACGCTGTCGGGGGAATACTCATCTCGTTTAGATGCCCAGCAAGGTCTGGACACCAGAGCATGTTCGGTAAAGGTGTGAGCGTAACAGGTGGAATTTAAGAGTTTTGCCGCTAGTAGTCCTCGATCTCACACCGCGCTATGACCCTGGTCTGTGTACCCGCAGTGGCCACATTTGTGTGTGCCCTGGACGAACGAATGGCGTTGGGTCGTTGGATGCCATATATGATTACCACAAGCTGAGGGGGGAATACGTATGTTGGGTGACATATAGTGCACCGATAATGGCCCGTGTGGCACGTTCTGGCCGACAATTTTCAAACTGACACAACTCAGAAAAAGAGCCAATCGGTATCTCGTCTATGATGCATATCCGCAGTTTGTTACAAACCTGGGGAATGAGATGCTTCACCGCGTGGAGCCTACTCATGTTCTCGAAAGTAACATGAGTTGAGGTATGAGGCTCCTCGAGTTAGAAGGGTAGCGGTTTACCCCGCATCGCAGGTCGTATCGTGTCTTGAGCGGGTCAGAGCGAGCGGATATCGTGTTACAGGTCGGATGACCGTTTCAGGAGTTATGATAACATAAAGGCGTTTTCATATTGTAGCTCCGCTCCAGACAGAATGGGGTCC